>BQNB010034869.1:2460-45014 GCA_026074375.1 Tanacetum coccineum
TGATATCCACTTCCTGCACAATACAAATGCAAAACAAACATATATTTGGCAGTTTTTGTCTGTTTTTGGTCATTTAAGCTCGTTTTTAGAGGTAAAAGATATGTGTAATTAAGCACTTATCAGATACCTTTTAAATCTTCCTTTGGGTTGGTAACAGTGTTACCAGGAAGAGTTCCAGAACCGGAAGTAGAAGCTGTATTAGCAGTAACAAATTTTGAAAGCATGTCAGTCAAATTTGCCATTTGGGATTGCAGGTTTTGACCTTGGTTTTGCATGTTTCTTAACACTGCATCATTGGCTGTGACATATCTTTTAAAATCTGTTTTTGACACACCGTGTGTTTGAGGAGCAGGTCCTTGATGGGCTGCTGGTTGATTGACCGGAGGTCGATAAATCTGACCTTGGTTGAAATTGTTTCCTCTGTTTTGATTGAAGTTATTTCCTCGATTGAAATTATTTTGACTATTTGCATGAGGATTCTGAATGGGAGGAAAACCAGGAGGTCGAATTTGATTTGAGACCATCGGAGGTCGATAACCAGAATTAGCTTGGTTGAAATTGGCCGCAGCGGCCTGGGACACATACTCTTGGATATTGTCATGGTAAATGTTGCTATAGTTGCTGGACAGTTTTGATAAAAAGACATCCCCACACAAGTTACACAACTATTGTCAAACTGCTTTTACGGGGCGGAAGCTGGGTTTGGTTCTTTTCTGTCGAGATCAATGCCCGAACCATGTCTTTAGTCAGCAAACATCAGATGAGATTCTGGGGGTGGAAAGAGCTTTATACTGCATTTTGCAACATAAGCTTGTGGTTCTTGATTGACGTACCTTAGACTTGCTCTCGAGATGATTTTTAAACATTCTCAGAGGCATTGTTGTCTTAGAAGTTACCACCAGCACAGAGTTCAATGAAATCCTTGATCAATTGAGTTTAGGGCAGTTATAAGAAAAGTGTATCGAGTGATCGCAATTCTGAAAACCCATGATGAGGGCATACCCCTTAAAAGACCATTGAAACGATCCCAAGCCTCACAAAACGTCTCACAAATTATTTGCTGAAAACTCGTGATTTCATTTCTGAGATTTGTCACGCAGAGAGTCCCACTTGTCCTCTCTCCTCGGTTCAAGTCCGTTCGTGGTTCTCTTTTTGTCACTCTCACCAAAGGCAGCTTATCCTCGATTTTGCATTTTGATCTTTTATTTTCTCTTTACCTATAGTATCCTCTCTCCCCTCCTCTTTCTATCGATAGGTACTATTTAGTTTCTTCAACTTCTTCCCCCTCTCTCCTACTGCACCTTCTCTTTTCCTTCTCCCCTATTCCTTTTTTTACCAATTCAGATATTGACTATTCATATCACTCAGTTTACCGTCTTTCTCTTTTTCTTTTCTCTTATATGCGCCTCCTTCATTTCTACATAGAGTTTCCTTCTCTCTCCTTTTCTGTATGTCTCTTCAACAACTTTCTGTCTAATTATATGGTCCAACCATTTTTTCCCTTTCTTCGTTTTTTATAGTTCATGGTGCGTCTTCCTCTTCTGTTCTTTTTTTTTTTTTTTTTCTTTCCTTTCCTTTGGTTCTTCCCGTATTTTTTTATATCCCTTTTTTTTTCGTTCTTTTCATGTCTTGAGAATTGGTGCTCTTCCTATTATGTCATCCCCCGTCATCTTCCTGGCCCTTATCATCTTCTTTTTGAAGATTTTACTTCTTCTTTCTTGTGTTCTTCTCCATTTCTGCTCTCTTTGCAGGTATCGTTCCGCTTGCCTTCAAGAGTGATTGTGTAGATACTCCATACCGTTTGCCTTTTTTTCACCGCCTCCTCTTTTTCCTCTCTTTCTTAGGGTCACTTTTTACTTTCTCTCTGATTAGGCCGTTTTTATCTTCGTGCCCTTTTCCTTTGGCAGATTTCTTTCATTTTATTTCATCTCGGTTCTTCCGTTGATGATGCCCTTCCTCGTTTCCCCTTTTCTTTCTGTTCGTCGTGTTGACAGACACGTCTTCGCTCATTCTTCTGGGAATTATATTTCCTCCAGGATTACTTTTTTTTTTTGTAATTTTTTTTCCCCAATTTGCTTTCTTTTTTGATTTTCCTCACCGGCTCTTTCTAAGTCAGATTCTCCTCCAGTCTTTCTGTTTTTCCTTTCTATCAGCAGTGCTCTGATCTACCTTTAACTTCATTTTTCCGATTCTTATCCTCTCGTTCCCACCTTTTAGTAAGTAGGTCGTTCCTGTCCTGTTTTTGTCTTCTCTAATTTTCCCTTCCGCCCCTGGTAATTTTGCTCTTCCTGTTCTCTAAAACGATTTTTACGGATACCTTTTCCACTACTCTTTTTTCTACTTTCGTCTCTCTCTTACTTATTTCACTAGTTTCTTTCGTTTCTTCCTCTCTGGTACTCTTTTTTTTTTCTTGTGTCATTTATTTTTTTTTTTCAGCTTTTACGTAAGCAGATCCTTTTATTTTCTTCATTTTCTTTACATTTTTTTTAACCAGTTTTTTTTGGCTGACTTTTTCCTTCTCACCGACACGCGGCTTGAGCAATCTATCCTCTACATGAACCCCCCTTTTATTATCTTTTCTGTCACACTGGCTAGGGCTATCTCTTTTTTCAGTTATCCGTTCTCTTTCTTTTTATTTTGGTCTCTTTCGATCTATTACTAGATTCCTTCAGTTATTTTCTACTACACTGTTCTCTTCTTGTTTTTTGTTAGTTTTTTTTTTTCATCTAGTATGTTTTTTCTCCCCTTTCGCTCATCTTTTATTTCTTCACTTTCATAATCTCTCCTTTCCATATTCAGGACCCTCTTTCCAGTATGGGACGACGACTTCTAATACTCGCTGGATTTTGGGGGGTCGGACTGAGCTTCACACATACATTCCCTTTTTCCGTCTTTATTGTCACCTTGCTGAACTTTTTTTCTCGCTTATTAATTTTTTTTAGATTTTCGTAAGGGCACTTTTATTGTCCTTTTTTTTTTTTTTTTTTTTTTTCAGGATCTTTCTTCCCTTGCTTTATTTTTTTCCCTACTTTCCTAATTTGCCATATCTTTTTTCTCCGCTCGCTTTATTGCATTCGTGACGTCCTTTTTTTCTGTGTTCTACTTCTGGGACTCTCTTTCAGTCCTTATCAGTTCCATACTTTTTCCTCGGACATCTTTTAATTCATTCCATGCGCTTCAGCCGTTAGTACGGTGAGCTCCTATTTTCTCGTCGGTTTTTCTCTCGCGCTCTTCTACAAGTTTTACTTAGTCTTTTTCTTGTCTGTTTTTTTACCCTGCGCTTTTTCAGTTTTTTCTTTCCTTTTCCCTCTCTTCCCTTCCTTTCCTTCAATTTTTCTTTCCAAATTACGTCGATCCTTCAGCCCAGTTTCTTACCTTTCGACTTAGCGCTTTTCTCTTACTTTCTTCCTCAAACTTTGCCCTCCGGATGACTTTTGTATTCTTTGTCTCCATCTATTCTCTTTTGGCCGGTCTTGTGTCTTTTTTCCATCTTTTCCTCGTATTTTTTTTCTCTTTTTTATTAATTACGACCGTCATTCCCTTTTTTCCTAGCCACATTGGTTGCTTTCTGTCGTTTTTTTAATTTATCTTTTTCTTTCGCTTTTCTGAACGGCATTTCTTTGCTCGTACCTCCTGTCGTTCCCTTCCGGTTGTTTATAATTATTTTTATTTAGAGCGTTTATTGCATTTCCTCTTTCCTTTTTTCTACTTATCACCTTATTGCTCTTTCTTTTTCCATCACTCTCCCTCTTTCACCCCTTCTCGGCCTTCTTCTCTCTTTCCCGAGATTGAAACTTTGTCGCAAAGTCCCTTTTTCCGCCCATTGGGCGATACCTCCTGTATACTATTCTCTTTTCCTTCCCTTTTCACGTTTACCTTTTCATTTCACCCGGGGAATTTGTTTTTTTTTGTTTTTTGTTTCGTTTCTTCTCGTTCTGTCCGCTCTTCAATTTCTTTCTCTTCTATGACTCACTCTTTTTTTATCTTATTCTGATCCTTTTTTTCATGCTTTGTATCTCTTTTCATTTTTCATTTCCTACTAAGAGACGCTCCATTACCTTTTTTTTTTTTTTTTTTTTAATACCTCCTTTATTCGTTTATCCCTCTTTCTGGTTTCTGGCATTTTTCTTTCTTTCTTGTTTTGTCTAATTATTTTCTCCTTTTTTTTTTTCGACCATTTTTTGTCTCATGACTTCTCTTTTCTCTCAAATCTTCTATCTTCCTCATTTCTCGTTCTCCTTCTTTCCTTTAATTTTTTTTCCGATATTTTTGTTATAACCCTTTTTTTTTTTCTTTTTTTTTTTTGTTTTTTAAAAGAGACGGTCAATCTTTTTTATTTTTTTTTTTCGTTCATCTTCCTATTCTCCTCACTCTTACTTATTTAATTTCGCGCACACTCTTTTCTCCTAATCCTTTTGTCCTTTATGTTTCTTTTTTTTTTTTTTGTCAGTAGTCGCCACTTTTCTTTAATATTTCTGATATGCTTTTTATATCTTTTCCGCCTTTTTAAGATTTTTGTTCTATCGGTTTCGCTTTAATAAACTTACCAATCATCCTTTATGTTTTTTCTTCTCTTTTTTGTTTTTTGTCTCTTTACTTACTTCTTCAAGCCTTCCAACCTTGTTTTTTTTTATCAATTTAACGTCAGGTTCTTTCTTTGCTTGTTTTTTCTTTTTTTTAGTTTATCTCACTTACTACAGGTCGCCTACCACGGTATCGGTTGCCTTGTTATTCCTCTCTTGCGGCTTCCGGAGGCTTTTACGATTTTCCTTTTTTACTTTATTTGTTGTTTTTTTTATTACTTTTGTCTGTAATATACGTTCTTCTTTGTTTCTTTTTATTTTTTTTATTTGTATATATTTTTTTTCGGGTTCTGTGGTTTTTTTGCCTCTATTATGGACAATTGTCTTTACTCTATATCCATTTGAATCTCTTTTCTGCTCACTGTTTTCAACTTGTCGTTTTTTTTTTTTTTTTTTTCTTTTTTCCCTTTCGCGAGTATTTTGCATACGAAAGCTTTCTGTTCCCACTTTTTTCTGTCGTTATCCTAGACGTGTTTAGTGTTTGTCCTTGCTTGAATCGTCGTTTTTTTTCTTCCTATCGGTATTTTCTTTTCCTTTTTCGTTGATAAATGACTTTTCCTCTTCAGCCGTTCATGATGCTCGCTATTTTACCATTCTCCTTTTTTTTTTCCTCCCTTTTGAGATTTTTTCCATTCAACGTCCTTCTAAGCGCTCTTATGTATCCTATTCGTCCCTCTCCCCTTCTCTTTTTCGGGCATTTTCTGTTTTTTATCTCTCCTTTGGTATGTGTCTACCTACACTAGTTGGACTTATATCCCTGCGTAACCACTATTTTTCTTTTCATCGAATTCTTCTTCTTTAGATCTGTCTTTTATCCGACTCCTATTATCTTATGGAATATACTTTGGTATCGTCCTACTTTCGTCGTTTTTTTTTTTTTTTTATTTTTTCTTACGTTGATCGTACTCTTCTTTCTTAATCATGTTTTCATGAGTCCTCCCCTTACCTGCTTTTGTCGCCTTTATTTCTTTTTTGTTTTCTACAATCAAGGTCCTTTTATTATTTTCTTTTATTTTCTGTCTATCCGTATTTCGCATTGTCTCACAGAATACACGGCTTTTCGAGTTTTTTCATGTCTGTCAGGCGCGGCTTTTCTCCTCTATTTGTAGATATGCTTTTCCTACTCCTCTCCTCCGCATGGCTAAGTGAGCTTGCCTCTTTTCGATGGGGCGAAAGTACTCTCGGTTTTTTTAATTTTTATTTCTCCTAATAAGTGTTCTTGTTTATTTTCTCTTGTTTCGTGTGCTCGTCATCATATTTTCTCGTTATCTTGTTTTTTTTTTGCGCAATTTTCTAACATTAATAATATCTTTTCGGATGTTTTCTTTTCGGGTTTGATAAAACTTACCTTAGACTCTTTTTTTTTTTTTTCTTTTTTCCTATCCTTCAGTTCTTTTTATTTTTTTTTTTTCTGTGTTTTTGACTTTTTTTTTCGCTTGTCGTTCTTCATTCCAGTTGACTTTTTTATTTTTTTTTTTGTCTACTTGACATTTAAGTCTTATTGTTCCTTTTTTCCTTACTTCGAGTCTTCCTGTTTTGTCATTATTCTTTCAAATCTAGGCGTTTTTTTCTCTTATTCTTTCAGGTCTTCTCGATACTTCACAGTGTCTTTCGCGTCTCGTTTTCATCTTTTTCTTCGTTCAGGCTTTCTTTGCTCTACCTTTCCTGTGTTTTTTCAGAGTTCAAGGACTTCTTTTCCTGTGTTTTTTTTTTTTTTTTTCTGTTGTTTTTTTGTCTTTGTTTCCTTACACTTAATTGCTTTCTATCTTTCTTAATTTTCTTTTTCCTCTTTTATCTATTCCTCGCTTTTCCCTACAGTTTTTTTGTTTTGATACTTAGATTCAGTTTCTTAAAACTTTCCTTGTTCACTTTTTCTTCAGTCTTCTCTGTCTTTTACCGTTCATGAGTTCTAATCACCTTAGACTTTTTCTTTCCGGCTCCTGAAATTATACCCCTCACTAAGTCCTTTTCTGAAAACTTTAGGTTCTATTAGGAGGTGGTGTCCTAGAGACTCCTTTTTTTTTCTACTTATATCATCATATTTTCGAATTTATTTTTTTAGGACTTTACTTCGCTTTATCTCCATTAACTGACTTTTCTTTTTCAGTTATTCACAGCTTTTCCGTTGTCTAACTTCACATATCCTTTTTTGACATATCGTTTCCTTAAACGACTCACGAAATCTCGTCTTTTACTTTTTTTTTTCTTGATGGGACTCTTCTAGCTTTGCGTGTTTTATCTTTTTTTTTTATTTTGTCTCGCTTTTACTATCCTAATCCAAAGGAGACTACAGGTTGTTTCTCCGTTTTTTTTTCTTTATCCAATGTTTAGTCTCACTGTAGCGCTTTCCCTGTATAAGCCTGGTCTTTGTCTTTTGTCCTTTTTGTTTTCTTTTTTATGCCTTTCTGCCTGCTACGCGATGTATTTTTTTTTATTTTTTATTGACTTTTTAGTCGAGATCTCATTTTTTACCTTAGTTTTGTTAGCTGTGTTTAATCTGCTATCTACTTCTTATAAGAGTTCACAGCATATTAGGGATTCTACCACTTTTTGTTTTCATTCTTATACCTTTTTTTTCTATTGGTCTCTTTGTTCTTCTGTGTTAGCTTCCCCCATTTTTTCATTCTCCTTTTTTTCAGTGTATCTTTCAGCTAACTTCTTCCGCAGTTTTTATTTATTGTGCCCGTTCGACACATTCAGAGTTTTGTCCTGATTCACTACATCCTGATTTCACTCTAGCTTTTTTTGTTTTAATTATTTGTTCTTTTTTTTTTTTTTTAGAACTATTGCAATCCAATCTGGTATTCATTTTTATTTTTTTTTTTTTTTTTTTATTTTTGTATTAGTTTTCTTCCATTTCATTTTTCCTCTTTTTTTTTTTTTTTACTGGCACCGTATTGTTTTTCTTACATCAAACTAGATCTTTGTCCTCAGAGCGAATGTCATAAAATTTAATACTTTTCCTTCTCATTTCTTCCTCCTGTCTTTTTGTTCTCTTTATTCTTTTTACTTTTGTCGCCCCCACTTTTTTCTTATTCCTCTCCGATCATTCCTTTCTAGGGAGTTTAAGCAATATGAGGTTACCCTTATTTAGCTTTTTCTCTCCAATCGTCTCTTCTGTTCTGATCTTTTCTCTTACATTTTTTTATTTTTATTTTTGTCTACTTTTTTTTTCTTTCCTCCGCGCTTCTGATCGTCGTACAATGGATCCGGTCTCGGTTTTTTTTTTATTAAAGGAGGGAAGAATTTTGTTACTAAATTATCGTAACAAGATCATCCGCCATGTTCAATCGATCGAGGGGGTTCATTTTCCAGCCATATCGTGCTGCCCCTTCGAGAGAAAATGGAAAAGCATAAGTTTAACCGAACTATTTGGTACGTCGGAATCTTCAACGTAGAAGTGATTCTTGTTGAAATAACGGATGTGGAGCATGTGGTGGTCATCTTTTATCATTCCCGAAAAAATGCTTGTTATGAACAAGATTTAGTAGACCATAGCTTATCTCGAAGTAATACGCCGTTATCTCCGGAATAACGATCGATCCTCGTAACCCTCGGATGGGTGCCTCGAGCAATTTGCCCATAGTACGATAATCCAGCCAATACGTAACTATGGGAGGATTATCAGGTTCTCAAGATGGGATGATTCAACAGAATTTGTTGGGACTTCAGTTGTTGCCGTTACCAGGTGCTTGAGACGAGTGCGCATGCACAAAATAGAAATATAAAAAGAAAATTTACACTTTTTTTTTTGCTTTTTCAATGATTTATTCACAATTGATTTTAAAGGACAATGAGAAAGACAACTTAACCAATAATCTACTTACGTTCCCACATAGCTCTCGAAAAAGATAAACGCACAGTGAGAACGGCCAGAGTAGGAAAAACGCAAGCTATTTCTCCTTTCGAGAATCGAAGTTCCTAGGAACAACCCTCCTTATACCCACTAGTATAGTTTGTTCAACTTTACGGTGAGCCGAAAACTCAGTAAGAACACCAATAGGCAAGTTTTAAATCTTTTGTTCGAGTTGGGAACCAATAAGTTCACCGGAAGTTATTATGATAATACCCTCAATTGAGAAATTATATTTTTGGTATTTTTACCAATTTAAGTATTTTTAATTCTTGTTTATGGATCAATTTGTGTATATTTTTGGTTTTTTCTTTTGTTTTATATAATAATTAATACTAAATAAAATGAAAATATTTTTTTGTACTTTTTTTTGTTTTATAAATGAATATCTCAGATGTCAATATATATCACTAGCGTAAACGATATTCTTATCAACCTCCCCGGCAGGCGGCGGCTAAAAATTGACATACGCGCGAAACTCACCCACAAATATGTAAACAAAAAATACAGAACATGTATAAAATACACAACAAGGACGAAAACGCTGCGAGACAAGAAAACCGGAAGCATATAAGAGTGTTCCCGTCGTATGTCCCCACGAGCTGAATGGAAAATCGAGAGACGATTGATGATTGTGTTGAAATGACAAGGAATGATTGTGTGAAAATTAAAACTGAAAGTAAATGCACAAAAAATTAAACAAAGAACATAAGCTAGAAATTGAATTAAAGCCTAGCAAAGCAAAACACGAAAAACTTTTACACAAAGGCAACAAATAAGCTCTAAAAAGCTTAAAAAATATAATAAGCTAATCGTAATACTAAATACAGCAAATTAAGCACTGCAATTAAGCTAAATTAAACCAGATAGACACAACATACAAACAACAATACTACCTGTATTTACTACCATACAACTACAAGTACAAACTTAGAGTTAGTACTACAGCTAGTTTTTAAGTTTTAGTACTGTTAGCTAAATGTTAGTTACTTGCTAAAGCCTTAACAAAGACACAATTAAACAAGAAATAAGCAAATCAGCTACAACAGAGAGGTTTACTACCCGAAAAAAGCACTCAAGCATAAGAATAAGCAACCAAAATAAACTATAATGATAAATAAGCTAGAAAACTACAAACTGATTAACTCTTAAAATTATTTTGAAAAAACAAAAAAGATTCTACTGAAAACAGTAACTAAAATATAAGCTATCTACCTATAAAAGCGTAAAGAAATCTTAAACTCACTACATAATAAAGCTGATGAGCTAAATTGAACTGCCAGTACTAACAGTCTTAACTGACAGTACTAACTTGGAGTTAGTACTGCTAGTGTTAGTTAGTACTGCTACCTTTGAAATCCAAGAAAATGAACTAGCAGTACTAACTTGGAGTTAGTACTGGTAGCTTTAAGTTAGTGCTGTTCCAAAAGTGAACCAGCAGTACTAACTTGAGGTTAGTACTGCTAGTTGAAAATACCCCTTAAAAATCATTTTTCTTTCAAATTAAGTAAAAACAGATTATCAAATAACAAAGTAAAACACTTATCAGCAATTTTCAATCCATAATAAGCACTTAAATAAGCATGAATTAGCCTAGCAGTGTTAACTTATAACTAGCAGTTTTAACAAATAAACTAACACTTCTGCAATAGACAAGTAAAGTAAGAAATAGAGAGACTTACTACATATTGGGGGGGGGGGGGGGGTAAAAAGCTACACCCTTGCTCAAAACAGGGTCAAACAATGAATCTACAAGCTCTAGCTTGCATAAAACAAGCTAGTGAGAGTCCATAAGCCCATCCAGAATTGGCTTATCATCCATAACATAAGCTGAGGTATATTTGAGAGTGATTGTTGTGATATTCTCTTAACTACTTAGCTTTTTAAGTTCACTTAGTTAAAACAGTTTGTAAACAAGCTGTAATGAGAGCTTTTGAACACAAAACAATATGATTAAGAAACTTAACACTGGTATTGTAAATTGACTTAAAACTTAAATTTGCATTAAAACTTGGAAATGTTACAAAGCTGAAAGCAAAAGCTGTAAATGACTGAAAATAAGCTAAGTTATATTAAAAACTAAAAACTAGATTCTAAGATTCTCCTCAAAGGCTTACAAGAAGCTCTATATATAGCCGAAGTATTGGACTTGCATCTTGTGCTTCTTTGGAGAGATAAAACCAAGTGTGCTAGTTGTGTGAGGTAAATCTTGAGCCAATCCCAGCCTTATGATTCTTTTGAGGCTCTTGGAGACAATCTCAGCCATCGAAATGCTTTGGGAAATTGATAGGAGTGCCAACATGGACTTAATAAAGCTGGGGGGGGAAAGAAGGTGGATGAAAATGATTTGGTATCATGTTGAGTGATTTGCAGGGAGAGGAATGGAGGTGCAAAACAGGTGCCAGGCTGTTTTGGTATTGGCGTAAGAGCTTCTACAAGTTGGCTGTAGGCAGAGAGAGGTTTGAATGTGATTAAGAGGAATGTTTGGCTTTGTACAAGAAAAGCCCATCTACATCTTTCTTCTTTCATATCCCTTCTTTCTTTCCATAAATGAAGTTTCCCAAAATGCATAATCAGCCCCTCTCTTTGTTTCGTTAATATATACTTAGGGATTGGCAAGTTTGACCCTCTCAAGTTATATTTTTCTTTGCTTTTCTTCTCGGAGTTTTTGGACTTGACTTGATTTGCTTCGTTTTTCACATACGTTTTCACTCGAGCTCGTTTTTGTTGCTTTTTGCTTGGTTTTTCATCTTTTTGTGAGATATCCCGTTTACCTCACAATATCATAATGCACAACATACAAATAACAATTATTTTTTGTAGTGTTTTTATTCTTTAAGTTCGTTTTAATGGAAAATGGAATGTGTAATTAAGCACATACCACAAATCGGTTTGGCTTACCCTCGTTCAAAAACAAACAATTATTCGGACAAGACAAAGAATACCACAAGCCTCACATTTCGTTATTTCAACGAAGATCTCCTTCTATTATGAAGAACCCCGAACGTCCTAGTACTCGGTAAAGGCTTATGCTTTTCCCATTTTCCCTCGAGGGTGCCGCCCAGATTTGGCTTGAAAAAGAACCCCCTCGATCGATTCTCACATGGGATGATCTTGTTTCGAAATTCATCAACAAATTCTCCCCTCCTTCTAAAACAACAAATCTTCGAAATGAAATCACGAGATTTTAAAAACGATTTGAAGAAACTTTCTATGAGGCATAGGACCGATTTAATGATCTTCTTCGGGCATGCCCACATCATGGATTTTCGGAATTACATCAACTCGATACTTTTTATAATGCTTTGAACTCTAATGATGAAGATTCATTGAATTCCGCCGCGGGTGGTAACGTTTTGGATAAAATGCCTCGTGATTGCCTAAGAATCATCGAGAGTAAATCCAAAGTTTGTAATTCACGTAACAAAACGGTTGTTACCAAAGTGAGTTCGAGCTCTTCTACCCCCGGTATTTCTCCCGATGTTGCCGAACTTAAAGATATAGTGAAAGCTTTACTTCTTGATAAGAAAAACCAATCCCAAGCTCTCGCTCCCGTAAAAGCGGTCGAGGAGAGTTGCGTTACTTGCGGTGGTTCTCATTCTTACCGAAATTGTCCCGCCACCGATGGCAACGTTTATCGTGATAATATTCAAGAATATGTTTCCCAAGCCGTCGCAGCTAATTTCAATCAAGGAAATACCGGTTACCGAGCCCCGATTGCAAATCAAATTCGACCTCCCGGTTTTCCTCCCGTTCAACAAAACCAGGGAAATAATCAAAACCGTTACAACCAAAACCGGGGGACTAATTACAACCAAGGCCAAATTTATCGACCTCCGATTAATCAACCCCCGGTTCACCAAGCTCCACCTTACCAAGCTCCTGCTCCGCAAACACAAGGTATGTCGAAGGATGACTTTCAAAACTACGTCAAAGCTAATGATGAAGTTATGAGAAATATGCAAAATCAAAATCAAAACTTAGAAAATCAAATGAAGAATTTAACGGACATGCTTTCCAAGTTTGTGAATTCCAATACCGTTTCTACTTCGGGCTTAGGGACACTCCCTAGTAATACCATTACTAACCCGAAGGTAGATTTGAAGGGTATTACCACCCGAAGCGGTGTTGCTTATCAAGGACCCATGATTCCTACTACTTCTTCTCCTCCTAAAGTAGTGGAACGTGAAACCGAGGTGACAAAGGACACATTGCCTCCTACTAATAACGGAAGTACCAAAGACGTCCAACCTCCGGTTGTCCAAGTTCAACCCTAAGTACGAAATTCTGAGCCCGTTGTTGCTCCCGTTAGTGCTCCGAAGCCTAACCCAAAACCATCAATTCCATATCCATTTAGACTTAATGACAAAAAGATCCGCGAAAAAGCTAACAATCAAATTGAGAAATTTTAACAAATCTTTCAAGATTTGCATTTCGAAATTAGCTTCGCGGATGCTTTAATTCTCATGCCTAAATTTACTTCTACACTTAAGAGTTTGATTGGAAACAAAGAAAAATTAAGTGAAATGGCTAGAACTCCTTTGAATGAGCATTGCTCGGCGGTACTCCTCAAAACGTTACCCGAAAAACTTAGAGACCCCGACAAATTTCTCATACCGTGTGATTTTCCCGGAATGGATAAGTCCTTAGCCTTGACCGATCTTGGCGCTAGCATAAATCTCATGCCATTATCCGTGTGGAAAAAGCTTTCTCTTCCGGAACTCACTCCTACTTGTATGACTCTCAAACTTGTGGACCGTTTGATTACCCAACCGATCGGTATCGCCGAAGATGTCGACGTAAAAGTAAGAAGGTTCCAATTCCCGGCCGACTTTGTTGTCGTAGACTTTGATGCCGATCCCCGAGTCCCCCTAATTCTCGGGAGATCCTTCTTAACAACAGGACGTGCTTTGATTGATGTGTACGAAGGAGAATTAACTCTTCGTGTTGGAAAAGAAGCCGTAACATTCAATCTTGATCAAACTTCGAGATATTCCTCTAATTATGATGATATGACGGCGAACCAAATCGACGTCATTGAAATGGATTGTGAGGAGTATTCTCAAGAAGTTCTCGGTTTCTCCGATGTGATCGCGAGTGGCAATCCCACTCCTTATTATGACCCGATCGTTTCTACCTCTTCTCCGACTCTCACTCCCTTCAGGGATAGTGATTTTCTTCTCGAGGAAGTCGATGCTTTCCTCGCTCTTGAAGATGATCCAACTTCACCGGAAGTTGATGACTCTTATTATGACCCGGAGGGGGATATTCTTCTTCTTGAATCATTTCTCAATGATGATCCATCATTACCCCCTCCCACTTAAGGAAATTATTTGCCTGAAATTCAAAAAGAACTTAAAGTTTGTGAAGCTAAAACTGATAAATCTTCAATTGATGAACCTCCCGAAGTCGAACTCAAGGACTTACCTCCTCATCTCGAATACGCATTTTTGGAAGGTGACAACAAGTTGCCCGTCATAATTGCTAAAGACTTGAGTGTCGAGGAAAAAGCCGCTCTCATAAAGGTTTTGAAGTCACACAAGCGAGCCATCGCTTGGAAACTCTCCGACATCAAGGGTATTAACCCGGAATTTTGTACTCACAAGATTCTTATGGAAGAGGACTACAAACCGGCGGTTCAACACCAAAGACGGGTGAATCCAAAAATCCACGATGTCATCAAAAAGGAGGTTGAAAAACTTCTTGACGCCGGATTAATTTACCCGATCTCGGATAGTCCTTGGGTAAGCCCCGTACATTGCGTACCGAAAAAAGGTGGCTTTACCGTTGTTGAAAATGATGAAAATGAGTTAATTCCTACTCGATTGGTTACGGGATGGCGTGTATGCATTGACTACCGAAAGTTAAATGAAGCCACCCGTAAAGACCACTTTCCACTACCGTTTATGGATCAAATGCTTGAGAGATTAGCGGGAAACGAGTACTATTGTTTTCTCGATGGTTTCTCAGGTTACTTTCAAATTCCCATCGACCCTCATGATCAAGAAAAGACAACATTCACGTGTCCTTATGGAACGTTCGCCTACCGTCGCATGCCTTTTGGCTTATGCAATGCACCGGGCACGTTCCAAAGGTGTATGATGGCTATCTTTCATGATATGATCGAAAAAACAATGGAAGTCTTCATGGACGACTTTTTGGTCTTTGGGAATTCATTTAAAAATTGCCTCTCTCGTGTAGACAAGATGCTTCAAAGGTGTGAAGACACCAATCTTTGTCTAAATTGGGAAAAGAGTCATTTTATGGTAAAAGAAGGCATTGTCCTTGGCCATAAGATTTCCAAAAATGGGATTGAGGTTGATAAAGCCAAAGTCGATGTGATTGCTAAGTTACCTCATCCCACCACCGTAAAGGGTGTTCGGAGTTTTCTCGGTCATGCCGGTTTCTACCGACGATTCATTAAGGATTTTTCCAAAATTTCCCGACCGATGACTCATCTTCTTGAGAAGAATATACTCTTTAATACTTAGAAGAATATGAATGTAACAGTGAACTGAATAAGCAATGTATGAACAATGTATAACTGAAAAGCTCCAATATTATTATGAATAATACGAGTACTCTGTGTAGTACTAGGGTTTACAACCTTGAAGCTATGTATCAAAAATGTCTATGACTATTGTGTATACAAAACCATAACCTAGGATCTCCTTTTATACACTAAGGAGTCCTTTACAAGATAACTACAAATCTTCTATATTGTTAAACTTATACGTATCTTTCTAACTAAATAGAATATACTCTGAATACATATCACTTCACACGTCTTTATCCCTTTAGCAGTCTTCATGCAGCAGTCTTAAGTCCTTCAGCAGTGTTAAGTTAGTACTGGCAGTTGTATCTCAAGCAGTACAAAGTCTTTGGCTTGGCAGTACTAAGGATAATGAATTTAATTCCCAACAATCCTCTCCTAAACTTGTGATTTACCTCAAAATCATCAAGTTTCTTGAATTAAAACCTTGTTTTCTAAGAGGATTCTTCCAAACACTTAATCTTCTGGGCCTTTTAACCTGCATGAAGATCTTCCTATAAAGCTCTCTTGACATCTCACTATCTTGTTCCACCAAAAGCTTTGCAACTAACATCTGTGTAAGAACACCTCTTGACAAAGGATATTCCCTTTCAACCAACATGTATATATCTACTCCATCCTTTGTAGATACATGATGCACTCCACATTTATCATGCAGTCTCTATGTTACATCATGAATATGTTTTTGAAGCTTCCATAATTCATCATCTGTATCTGGTTCAAACAATCTTTTCAACATAACCCATAATTCTCTTTTTTGTCTTTTGTTGGTTTAGTTGATGTGAACTTCTCTTTTACTAAACTCCACAGCTTCACTAAGTCTTCTCTGTCAAATGCTTTTAGCATATTGGTTCGCCAAATAGTATACGTATATAATACTACTAGGCAAATCAATGATAAAAAGATTCCGGAAGAGATATTCCCGGGTCGTATGTCCCAACGAGGCTGCAATTGAAATTTATCCTGGTTTGATGAGAAATTGAATGATGGAAAAACTAAAGTTAATTAAATAAAACTTAATTTAATCTACGGGAAACAAGTATAGGAAATGGGGATCTTAAATACTACGGGAAACAAAATTAGTTATAGGGAAGTCCTAAAATTAAATCTAAATTAAATACGGGGAACAGAATAAGGTATCGGGAACCCTAAATACTAAAAATTAAGAAAATAAATGCTAAATTAAATTAAAAATCAAAATTAAATTCTAATTAACTTAACTTGAAAAATAAAGAAAACTAGAACTAAAACGGAGGTCGTTTGAATGTAAAACGAAAAGAAACGGTAAAACGCACCCGGTAAAAACGGGTCTAAAACTGAAATTTAAGAAAAATTAAGCCTACACTAAATTTTATATTTTTCCTAGACACTAAATGACAAAAGAAAATTTTATAAAAAAGAAAAATATTTTTTTATTAATTTTTGGATTTTTTATGAATTTTTAAAGATTAAAAACTAATTAAAACTAAGAAAATAGAAAAAGACAAAAAATAAAAGTTATAAAAATTCTGAAAAAATAAAATAAAATAAAGAAAAAGTTAACAATTCTAAAAATATAAAAATGCCCAAATTTTACTGATTCCGTTCACCATCACCCAAGTCTTTTCCACCCCCCCCCCCCCCCCCCCCCCCCCCCCCCCCCCCCCCCCCCCCCCCCCCCCCCCCCACCCCCCCCCCTTTTGGACCATTGGAGTTATTCTTAAAACTAGGGCCAAACTTCAAGGTGAACGGTCATAGAATTAAGCACTACTTTGGAAGGGACGCACCATAATTGGTTGTCCCGGATCTCCAAACCTTCCCCAAGGACAAATGAATTCGGGGATTGGGTCAAGCTTAGTGACCCTAAACAAGCGCTTCGTGGGAGGCACCCCATGCTTATCCTTTTATTATTTTCTTTCTTATTTCTTCTATTGTGACTGTGAGGGGGGGGGGGGGGGGGGGGGGGGGGGGGGTGGGGGTGGGGGGGGGTGGGGGGGGGTGGAGGCTTGTACTCTTCCGATTCTTGTTGTTTGTACTTGTGATTTTTTGTAGGATTGACCAAAACTTTTCTGAAGACTCTCGTGTTCGGTGTTTTGTCCCGGTCCACTCGAGCTTCCTAGCCTTTGCTTGCAATTAGTTTGGGGAAATATTGATATCCTAGTAGATTATTAACGACTAACATTTATACTTTTTGAATACTTGTTAAATGCTTAGATTTGTGTGATACTTTCTCCATGCTCGGATTATGCATTCGACTTTTTGAGTTCTAGTATGGGGTTATAAGCCTTAGACTAGGAAACATTGAGGACAATGTTTAGTTTTAGTATGGGGTAGTATATCTTCGATATGATCTTACCTACCTTTGCCCGTTGTTCTCACGTACCCCGTTTTCCCACAAACAATTTTAAAAAATGAAAAAATTTAAAAATTCTCAAAAATAAAATAAGTGTTTTGTTCAATTTAACTTTTCTATCTGTGAGTATAAGATTAAATTTTGGAACTGATCGGGTGTTGAGCTCTAGCTTGTTCCTTAACTTTTAGGCTAAGCGTTCGCGGAAATTCGCGAAGAACGAAAAATGATAGAGTTGATTATGAGTTGGATGCTAAACAAGGATTATTTGGAAATCTTAAGAGCTCATGTATGTAATTTTTGGCTTTTTCTCCCATAAGCTTCTAACCGGACTAATCATACGTGCTATTTTTTGGAGATTAAACTTAAATCAGCAATTTTTATGTAGTATATAGCAAAAAATTTAATCTTAGTTCAAACTTATACTTGAATTTTTCAAAAAGAAGTCTTCTCTATATAAAGTAAAAATAAATAAAAAAATGAAATAATGAAAAATAAAAAAATATATAATAATAATAATAAAAACTGTGGGCTGATAAAAGTTTACTACCTCTTGCCGGCTCACAACCGATGTGGTAGTCTTCTAAAGAAAGCCCATAGTAAGAATAAAAATCCGAGACTGATAAAAGTTTGCTGCATCTTGCAGGCTCACAACCGATGTTGCAGCCTTCTAAAAGGTCGAGGGTTACAATTGAAATCATTGTTATATTTAATATTAAGTGAATTAATAAATAGATCTTTTTTTGTTAAATTTAAATATGCTTTTGAACTTTGACTATTTCATTTTAAGTTTTTAAATAAGCTATGTATATATGGGAAACTTGAGTGTTTTGAAAATATGGTCGTGAGATCCCGCATACAGAGTTTTTGAAACCTAAGGTCCGTGAGTCCCGATACTAGTCTCTGTGGGGTGTCAAAAGCCTGGTCACTTAGCCGCAAGGTTGGGATGTGCCGAGACGAAAGTCGCTACATGGGATGATCTCGCCTTCAAACTCATTATTCTCGGGTGGAACGTGAAACATAGAATTTTGCAAAACGTTGATCCATGGTTGAAATTCAAAATAGCACATACACCTAAGATATAATAATTGTCGGGAGTGAAAAGTTCACAAGTTGCAAATATGAGTAGTGTTAGCATCTTAACTGATATTTAACTGTGATTTCGTTTTAAGCTTGGTTTGGAGCAAGTGAAAAGTCAGGGACGATGAATTTATCCTTTTTGGGGCATTCTCGGATCGAAATGCATCTTGTTCTATGATCCCTAACGGTTATGAAAATAACGAAAGTCAAATTAGTTAGTTGCTATAAAAAAATAGGAAAAATGAAAAAAATATTAGGAATAAGTGTATACATTTAAAAATGGTAAAAATGGGGCTTTTCTAAACTCTTGATTCTTTAATTCCCCTCGATGAACACTTAGCTACTTTTCGAAGTAATTAGTCGAGGGGGATCGAGATTCTTAGTTTTCTAAGTGCTTACTTATAGCATTACGTGAGGACACGCAATATCTTAGTATGAGGTACGTGTTTAATTACACATACCTTTGACCACTAAAATCGGACTTAAATGACTAAAAACGTACCAAAAATACATTATATTTGTATGTTTTGCATTTATATTGTGCAGGTAATGGATATTCAAGAAAAGGACAAAAACAAAGCAAAAACGACAAAACCAAGCACGAGAACGGAAAGAGCGTGAAAGAAAAGTCAAAGTCAAATCAAGTCAAAGTCAACCCCGGGTAGTGGATTTGGAAAGAGGATCGAAAACCGAACCCGAAACCGTAAATCGCCAAAAGTGGGCCCACCCGTACCCACCTAGTGGGCCCGAGACAGCCCACTTATACACTTATAAACCTTAAACCCTTAATAAAAGCCCAACACCCTTTTATCTATACCCGGCCCAAACAACAAGCCCATCACTAGTTAACACCCCGTTTTCCCCTATAACACTCCGTTAGTTCCGTTACCCCTTTTAAACTCACCCCGTTAGTCACTTTAAGGTTAGTTCTTAAAGGACGAACGGTGCAACACCAACCCAAACCAAAAGGACTAAATTTGCAAAAACAAAGGACGATGGATGCCATACACCTATATACTCTGAGGGGCCTTTCTTGCCATTATCCAAACTTCAAAATAAACCGGGAACACTGTACATCTTCTACAATTCCCTGTCCTCACTACCAGACAAGACATCCCTCCCCTTTCTTCTCCTTTATGTCGACCAACACCTTTACACACCTTATCCCACCAAAATCCACCTTGGCAATCCCTCGCAAGCTTATTCGTCCAAGAAATCAAGGGTAAAGATGATATGACTTGGACACTACTCAAATTTGGATGGCCAGGATTGACTATGGACTTGTCTCACACAACAAACACACCCTGGTTCTCACTCAGCAAAGAAGCATAGGACCTAGAATATTCTTAAGCTTAGTATAAATAGGACCATTGTAAGCCCATTGTGGCAGTTAGTTTTTTCTTACCTTTCAGCTTATAATAGTTTAATTTTAGCTTATTGTAATTTCTTTTTAAACCCTTGTACTCAGATTTAAAGTGGAATGAAAGTTAAGTTTTTATGAAAAGCTTGTTTTTATGTTAAAGTTTTTTGTGTTTCAAAACTGTTTCAAAAGCTCACAAAAGCTTTTTTTATACCTTACTTAAGCTGTTTACTTAAGTCTTGCAAACTCTTTCATAGATTGTAAGGTTTAAGCCTATTTTACCACAAATCACTCAAAAAGCTCAAATGGATGATAAGCCAAAGAGGGAAAGGCTTATTGCTGTCACTAGCTTGTCTTTTGACAAGCTAGAGCTTGTAGATTAGCTTATTTATAAGCTTGTTACCCTGTTTTGAGCAAGGGCTCTTGTAAGTCTTTATTTCCATTTTAGCTTATTTACTATTCATCTGCTTATTATTGCTTATTGCTTGCTTTTATTTGCTTATTTGTATTTGCTGATGATGTTTGTTGCTTATTATGCTTAGGTTTTAGTTTAAAAATCTTGTGTGCAAGTTTTCTTATATTCTGTCTTAAAATAGCTCATAAAATAGCATAATCTAATCTAGCTTATCTGAGTGCTTATCTGCTATTTAAACTTGCTTATTATTGTCTTTTTAGCTTATATATTATCTGGTCTTAAAGTTTTGTTCATTAAAAATCAAGTAATCAAGTTAAAATAGGCAAAACTGTGCTTAAAGGAGTGTTTGGTTTAACTGATTTTGAAGGTCAAAACGGGTCAAAATGAGTTAAGTCTTTTGGGTCACCTTAGTTTAACTTGAAATCATCATAAAATTCAGTTGTTAAAAGTTTTTAAGTATTAAAGCTCAAAATTAAGGTTTTAAGAAAGTGTTGTTTGAATCTGTTGGATTTTAGCTTATTCTAGTTGCTTATTTGATTGTGCTTTTGCTTATTGTCATTTTGTGAAGTTTTTGTGTTTATGCATGTGTTAAAAGAGGTTAGAAACCAACTCTAATAGCATGCATTTGTTTGGTTTGTGTTTTACCAAAACTGTCAAAAATTTGCTAAGAATTGAAAAATTTTGAGAAATGGCTTTTTCAAATGCTTGTTGTGGCTTATTGTGAATTTCAAACTCCTTTTTGAGTGTTGATGATTGTTCTTTGAGGTAAGTGCTTAATCTGTTTTGAGGTTTTAATGCCATAAGGTTCTGTTTGTTTGCTTATTTTTAAGCTCAAAATTTGTGTTTTGCAAAGATTTGAAAATTTTTCTAAGTGTTGAGTCAGTGTGAGATAGCCTTTTCATGAAGCTTTTTAAGTGCTTATCTGAATTTCAAATTGCTTTTTCTTTGTTGCTTATTGTAGCTTTTTGGCCATTCTTCTCAGTGGTATAAGCCACTAAGCCATAAGGATCCTTTTGCTAGCTTATTTTTAAGCTAGAAAAGTCCCTATTGGCCTTTTTGCTTATCAGTTTTGGCCAAAAGGTTCATTTGCTTATTTAAGCTTATCTGCTTATTGCTTCTGCTTATTTAGGTGTAGTTCAGCTTATTAGGTTAGGTTTAGCCCATTTCAGCTTATTCTCTTAGGTTTTGAGCTTATTCAAGCTTATTTGCAATTTAGCTTAAAATCTTTAAGTTTTATAGCTTTTTAATGATTCTGTCTCTCTAGCTTAATTTGGTTGCTTATTTTTATTCAAAATTGCTTTTTAGGTATAGCTTATCATCTGTTTTAGCTTAATTCTCTTTTTGGTTTGCTTATTAGTGCTTAAAAAGCCCAACAGTTAGCATTTTATGGTTTAGTATAGTTTTTTTTTGCCAAATTGCTTTTTAGCTTATTTAAGCTTATCTACTTATTGCTTCTGCTTATTTAGGTGTAGTTCAGCTTATTAGGTTAGGTTTAGCCCATTTCAGCTTATTCTTTTAGGTTTTGAGCTTATTCAAGCTTATTTGCAATTTAGCTTAAAATCTTTAAGTTTTATAGCTTTTTAAGTTTTCTGTCTTTCTAGCTTAAATTGGTTGCTTATTCTTGTTCAAAATTGCTTTTTAAGTTTAGCTTATTATCTGTTTTAGCTTAATTCTCATTTTGGTTTGCTAATTTGTGCCTAATTAGCCAAACAGTTAGCATGTTATGTTATTTAGATAGTATAAGCTTTCTGTCACTTTAGAAGCTTATTTATGTGCTTATTTTAGGTTTATAAAAAAGGTTGTTTTGCAAAAGTTGCTTATTTTTAAGTATTTTAAAAAGTTATAAAAAAATGGCAAAAACAAAAACGTTTGGGATTAGGGGAAGCCTCAGGTAAGCAAGGTGTCACACCCCCAAAATCGGACGGCAGCAGAATAGTAACATCGGGGTGCGACTTCAAGGCACAACGGACAAGTCACAGAAAACGACCTCAAAAGAGACGTTTAATATAAATTTCACATTCGATATATTAAAATCAGAGTTTACAAAGGGTCCCAATTATAATGCAATAGAAAACATTTTGTTTAAAACGTTTGTCAAGTGGTACTCAATTTATTAAGCCTTCAAAAATATATATCCGCGCGACTCGAATGCTCCCAATGCTCCACTAGCAAAATAGTAGCCTGAGAAAATACATGCAGAACGTCAACAATAATGTTGGTGAATTCATAGGTTTAAGTAAAAGCAGTATTGAAATAATTTAAGAGATATTTCAGAAGAAAAGTAGCGTTACAGTATTTCAAAGCAGTATTTAGGAAATCCAAATAGTGATTTATTAAAATCAAGAAGTATTTAAAAGTGGCCCACAAGACTTAAGTAATGGTGGACTAAGTACATATTCCGAAGTCCAAAACAAGTATTATTGCACTAAGATCATGACATCGAAACCGTATTCGTAATTATAAAGGAATTGCACCCGAGTTCGTAATTATAACGGAATTGCACCAGTAATCGTAATTATAACGGATTTGCACCAGTAATCGTAATATAACGGAATTTGCACCAGTAATTCATGGCTCTTAGACAATAGCATTCAGGCAATAATCTAGATAGCATACAATTTGAAAAACACTTGTGTCCAAAGTAAAACAAACATGTAATTCCACCCCGTAGAGTTTGTAAAACAAGTAGATAGAAATGGGGCTATGAACTCACAAAGTATTGAAAGGTAATTGTACTGTAGTAAAATATATGAGTTTGTAAAAGAGCATGTATTCCCCTCGCGGATTTATAAAACATTAAAAAGATTGAAATGCGAGACTATGAACTCACCTCAGAAGTGAAGTGAAGAATAAGTCGAGTGAATGAATAAACGCGTCACGGAAATATCCGAAAGCAACCTAAGTAGATATCGGTCGTATAAGTACTAAGTACTAATAACATATATAATTCTATATAGCTACATCACCATCTAATTGTGTTTGTGAAATAATGTTTAAATCGCATTTGATAAATAATAATCATGTATTTGAACTCGTATAATCGCGTAACTAGTTTAATCGCCTTTGTAAAATAACATTTATAAAGTTTAAAACAAGTATGAATATTATTTAAGTGATTCCAAAATGTTTCGCAAAAATTTATAAAAAAACGAACCAACACTATTCATCTCAGGAAATAGTGTCTAGTTTACAAAATATACATCCGAAAATTATGAAAATTGGCAGGTTTATGTAAAATGTCGTTCCGAACAACTTTGTAGTTTTACATTTCGACTCAATCGGACCCGAAGGCCCTCGAAAATGAGCTTCAGCAGCTGCTGAAGCGTGCACAGTTTTTCAGCTTATATATATAATGTTCGATAACTTTGAAACGTCGTATCTTACTCGTTTTAACTCCGTTTTTAGTGATTCTTTCGAGCACGTCTTCGTAATTAAAAGTTTTATAATTATTTTCCAAAAATGTATCTGTTGTGAACAGTAACTTTTATAAAATTTATTTTATAAAAGTTTAATTAACGTATAACTTAAAATTAGCGTATCTCCTTCGTTATAAATCGGTTTTTCGAGTTCTTTACATGCCCACGATCCTTGTGACATGTAGTATTTTATAAAAATATAAAATAAATACTTTAATTTCGTATTTCAAACAGCCCCTAAAATAATTTTTGATAAAAATGTGTTTAAAATCGTTTTTATAACTTTTTAGTTTAACCACTTTGTTACAAGTCCATTACAACCCTTAATATCACATGTCTTATGTACTTAGGGTTCCTAATTCATTCTTTGTCCATATATTATCCAAGAAACACAAGATCCATAAGTTTAAATACTTATTTGTCCATAACTTTATATAAGTATACTTGAAAGTTAACTTGTTTATATATACTTTTCATATATAAACCATACTTGTACATTACTTACACATCCATTATAACATAATGTTAAGATCCATATATCATATGACAAAGTGTACCAAATCATAAACAAGTGTAAAAATCCATTTTTACAAGTTATTAATTTCCCTAGATGGTGATTAACTACATAGCCATTATATACACAAAAAAATCATAAATATAAAGAGTTTAAGGTTTCTAGGTAACCTTAATATGATGTATGGTGATAACCAACAAGATCTAAACCCTTGTTTAGATGACAAACCCAAGCTTGCAACTCTTGAAAACCCTAACTTTTCCAAAGAAAACCTTTATTTCTTTTCTTGCTTCAACACTTGTAAATGACTAACCAAGCCTTCTAACCTTCTTAGGTTATCTTAGATATGATGTAAGAACACTTAGAAATGTGGATAATAAAATTTGTATGGATGGTTTGTGGTGGCTTAATTGAGCCGTGGCTATGGTAGAAGAAAAAGGGAGAGATTGTTTTGATTTACACTTTGGAAATAAGAGTGTATGTGTTATTTAGCTAGTTCTTTTCCTTATAAACTTCAAGGACTTGGTTCATATCAAGACTAGGTGCATAAAAGACATCATGAGGGCTTTAAGGAAGTCTTGGTCAAGACTTGGAGGCTAAGGGTCTTTGGTACATGAAAGTCTTGCAAAAATATCTAGATGTTCCCTAATAGTTGAGAACATCCCATGAAAACATGGAGAAATGTTTTCTATGATATTTTATTTGCATCTTTGTGTCCAAATCCGGCTATGTATGCATATGTATGATATATTTTTGTTATTTTTGAGTATTGGGTATAAAAGTGGGTATTTGTTGAAGCGTACAAAAGTTTTGGTGTTTCCGGGTATACCTAAATGTATTTAATTGCGAAACGTAAACGTTTTACGTAACCAATAAAAATAAAATATAAAAAGTTGATTATTACTTTCGTAAAAATAATATATTGCTTGCTTGTCGAAAACTTTAATTCGTTTGGTGTCCGTTTACGCTAAACGATAATTTTTAACTTACGCGATTTAACTTAACTATTAAAATTAAAAGTAAACGCGTGCGAGAATAGAAATAAATAGTGGATTAAATAGCGTCGTAAATGACCTGAAAATACAGAATGTTACAGTCTCCTCCGGTTAGAAGAGCCTTGTCCTCAAGGCTCAAGTCGCGGCACTTGAAGAAGGTACGGGTTTAGAGAAGAGATGCGGAAATATAAGTGGAAAATTGAATTCGATAAAATTTAAGGTGACTACTCTCAGCATGGCATGGTTCTTCCTGAATGCATAGGTAATCAGTCTATGCACCAAATATACATAGGTGATTAGGCTATGTATATTTGAGGGCCAACGATGCAATGCTCATTTTCGTCAAAATAGTGTGATGTATGAAATGTATCCAATAGTTTTATAACGAAATGAAATAGTCAATAAAGTAAACGTGAAGTAGCTCATAGGGTGACAACAAAATGGTTTATAGGTTGACATCGAGATTGTTTGTAAAGCGATAGGTCGTAACAAGTATAAAGAATATCCGAACAAACGCAGAAGTAGTCAAAGAAAATGAACGTAAAGAATTATTCAATCAACAAAACGAACGTAAAGAGTCGTGTTCTAAGGGTAGGTGCTCCAAGGTGACACGTATGAGGTGACAAGTTAATTGTCGTACTCCCATCAACTGGAAGGCTTCAAAATGATGGATTACGAAACAACATATGCGATTCAAAAGCATAAGAAGAGTGTTCCAACTCGGAGTCGAATGGTAAAGTAACTAGTAGAATTTACAAAATATGCCGAATTTTCGATATCATCAAAAGGGAATAAAGTAAAGTCGCGTAAATGGTTGGAGTTAATCGTAAGAGATCAAGAAGAAATTATCCCATATGTATAGGTATCCATATATAATACCAGCATTGACGCTCAAGGGAGTAAAATAAGAAATCAGGAAGTACACGAAAATCAGAATGATCAATATTTATATAACAGACCGATATAAGGTAAATAGTAAGACATCATATGATAGACGTAAGAGAACGAAATCATAGTCTAGTATTAAATACTCATTATCCATGTAATAGTCGTAGGGATGCAAAAGAGAGCATATAAGTTACCTGGGAGCAAGCGCGCACGGATATCGGATAAAACAAGGAGAGACTCTATATTTTGAAAAACATGGTCATAGTCTAGGTTTTGAAAACGACCTAGTTCTCTATGACCTGAGCTCTGATACCAATCTGTCACACCCCCAAAATCGGACGGCAGCGGAATAGTAACATCGGGGTGCGACTTCAAGGCACAAGGGACAAGTCACAGAAAACGACCTCAAAAGAGACGTTTAATATAAATTTCACATTCGATATATTAAAATCAGAGTTTACAAAGGGTCCCAATTATAATGCAATAGAAAACATTTTGTTTAAAACGTTTGTCAAATGGTACTCAAGTTATTAAGCCTTCAAAAATATATATCCGCGCGACTCGAATGCTCCCAATGCTCCACTAGCAAAATAGTAACCTGAGAAAATACATGCAAAACGTCAACAATAATGTTGGTGAATTCATAGGTTTAAGTAAAAGCAGTATTGAAATAATTTAAGAGATATTTCAGAAGAAAAGTAGCGTTACAGTATTTCAAAGCAGTATTTAGGAAATCCAAATAGTGATTTAATAAAATCAAGAAGTATTTAAAAGTGGACCACAAGACTTAAGTTAATGTGGACTAAGTAAACATATTCTAAGTCCAAAACAAGTAATTATTGCACTAAGATCAATGACATCGAAACCGTCGATAACGTATTAGTAAAGGAATTGCACTCGAGTTCGTAATTAAAACAGGAATTGCCTCAGTAATCGTAAAGATATAAAAACCTGAATTGCACCATTAATTATAATTATAACGATTGCAACCCCAGTAAAACGTAATATATCCGAATTGCAAACCAGTAAATCATAAATAAACGTAATTGCACCAGTAATCGTAAACATAAACGTAAATTTAGCACCAGTAATAATCGTAATTATTAACGGATTTTGCCACCATAATCGAATATAACGGAATTTGCACCAGTAATTGTAAAATAACCGGATTTGCACCAGTAATCCGTAATATAACTAAATTTGCACATAAACAGTAGCCAGAAATTCAAGGCTCTTAGACAATAGCATTCAGGGCAATAAATCAATGATAGCATACAATTTGAAAAACACTTGTGTCCAAAGTAAAACAAACATGTAATTCCACCCCGTAGAGTTTGTAAAACAAGTAGATAGAAATGGGGCTATGAACTCACAAAGTATTGAAAGGTAATTGTACTGTAGTAAAATATATGAGTTTGTAAAAGAGCATGTATTCCCCTCGCGGGTTTATAAAACATTAAAAAAGATTGAAAAATGCAGAGACTATGAACTCACCACATAAGTTGAAGTGAAGATAAGTCGAGAGAATGATTAAATCGTGTCGTCACGGAAATAATCCGAAAGCAACCTCAGTAGATATCGGTCGTATAAGTACTAAGTACTAATAACATATATAATTCTATATTAGCTACATCACCATCTAATTGTGTTTGTGAAATAATGATTTAAATCGCATATGCTAAATAAACATCATGTATTTGAACATGTAAAATCGCGTACTATTTAATAGCCTTTGTAAAATAACATTTATAAAGATTTTTAAAAACAAGTAAGAATATTATTTAAGTGATACCAAAATATTTCGCAAAATTATAAAAAAAACGAACCAACACTATCATCTCAGGACAAGTGTCTAGTTTACAAAATAAAAATACATCCATAAATATATGAAAATTGACAGTATATGTAAATGTCCGTTCCGAACAACTTTGTAGTAATTACAATTCGTACTTCAATCGTAACACCGAAGGCCCTCGAAAATGAGCTTCAGCAGCTGCTGAAGCGTGCACAGTTTTTCAGCTTAAATATATAATGTTCGATAACTTTGAAACGTCGTATCTTACTCATTTTAACTCCGTTTTTAGTGATTCTTTCGAGCACGTCTTCGTAATTAAAAGTTTTATAATTATTTTCAAAAAAAGTATCTGTTGTGAACAGTAACTTTTATAAATTTATTTTAATAAACAGGTTTTATAACGTTATAACTTTAAAAAATTAGCGTATCTCCTTCGTTATAAATCTGTTTTTCGAGTTCTTTACATGCCCACGATCCTTGTGACATGTAGTATTTTATAAAAATACAAAATAAATACTTTAATTTCGTATTTCAAACAGCCCCTAAAATATTTTTTGATAAAAATATGTTTAAAATCGTTTTTATAACTTTTTAGTTTAACCACTTTGTTACAAGTCCATTACAACCCTTAATATCACATGTCTTATGTACTTAGGGTTCCTAATTCATTCTTTGTCCATATATTATCCAAGAAACACAAGATCCATAAGTTTAAATACTTATTTGTCCATAACTTTATATAAGTATACTTGAAAGTTAACTTGTTTATATATACCTTTCATATATAAACCATACTTGTACATTACTTACACATCCATTATAACATAATGTTAAGATCCATATATCATATGACAAAGTGTACCAAATCATAAACAAGTGTAAAAATCCATTTTTACAAGTTATTAATTTCCTTAGATGGTGATGAACTACATAGCCATTATATACACATAAAAATCATAAATGTAAAGAGTTTAAGGTTTCTAGCTAACCTTAGTATGATGTATGGTGATAACCAACAAGATCTAAACCCTTGTTTAGATGACAAACTCAAGCTTGCAACTCTTGAAAACCCCAACTTTTCCAAAGAAAACCTTTATTTCTTTTCTTGCTTCAACACTTGTAAATGTCTAACCAAGCCTTCTAACCTTCTTAGGTTATCTTAGATATGATGTAAGAACACTTAGAAATGTGGATAATAAAATTTGTATGGATGGTTTGTGGTAGCTTAATTGAGCCGTGGCTATTGTAGAAGAAAAAGGGAGAGATTGTTTTGATTTACACTTTGGAAATGAGAGTGTATGTGTTATTTAGCTAGTTCTTTTCCTTATAAACTTCAAGGACTTGGTTCATATAAGGACTAGGTGCATAAAAGACATCATGAGGGCTTTAAGGAAGTTTTGGTCAAGACTTGGAGACTAAGGGTCTTTGGTACATGAAAGTCTTGTAAAAATATCTGGATGCTCCCTAATAGTTGAGAACATCCCATGAAAACATGGAGAAATATTTTCTATGATATTTTCTTTGCATCTTTTCGTCTAAATCCGGCTATGTATCCATATGTATGATATATTTTTGTGATTTTTGAGTATTGGGTATAAAAGTGGGTATTTGTTGAAGCGTACAAAAGTTTTGGTGTTTTTGGGTATACCTAAATGTATTTAATTGCGAAACGTAAACGTTTTACGTAACCAATAAAAATAAAATATAAAAAGTTGATTATTACTTTCGTAAAAATAATATATTGTTTGCTTGTCGAAAACTTTAATTCGTTTGGTGTCCGTTTACGCTAAACGATAACTTTTAACTTACGCGATTTAACTTAACTATTAAAATTAAAAGTAAACGCGTGCGAGAATAGAAATAAATTGTGGATTAAATAGCGTCGTAAATGACCTGAAAATACGGAATGTTACATGAGGCTCGAACCTGGGACCTCAACCCACACCCAAGCGTTTTAACCCAACACACACAACCAACTCTGCTACAATAGCTCATCCGTCCTCCTTTGCATGCATTATTCCTATATCACCTTTTTGAGCCCATTAAGCCCATAAGACTTCGCAGCTTATTTTTAGCTTTTTAGAGCTTATTCGATAAGCTGGCTTAACCAGCTTATTTTTCCTAGGATCTTTATAGCTCTTAGGATTTTCTTGCAATTTTTCATAATTTTTCATACTTATTTGTTATTTTTAATTATTTTTTGAAAGTTAAAATTTTAAAAAGTCTTAAAAAATAGTAAATTAATTCAGAAAATTACAAAAAAATATTTTTTAGATTTATAATAAATATTTTTAGGTTTACAAGCATTAAAATCATTCTTACCACTTTTAGATTTTAATTTTGATTTTTAGCTTTTTAAATTAATTTTTGAAAATAGATTTTTATTATAAAAAGTAGTTAAAAATAGTTTTTTGAGTCTTTATCATATTTTAGACTTTTCTAAGGTAGAATATCATTTTTTAGAATTTTTAGGTATTAATTTGCTATTTTCTAGGATTTTAAATAGATTAAATTAGTTTTTAATTCATAAAAAAATTATAAAAAAGTCAAAAAAAATATAAATCTTTTTTAGAAAATTTTCTTTTGTCATTTTAGATGTTTAGAAACCAAATTTGCATTTTTAGGGTTAATATTTGCCTTAGCTAATTTAGCGCGTTTTTAGGATCTCGGTTTTGCATTTTTAGTTAAATTAGTGTTGCCTTAGTTAATTTTAGTGTAAATTGCATCAATTTTCTTGTAGTTTTAGATAACCAATCATAATCTTGTTCCATTCAAGCATCGATTCTCAAAACGACTCTCGGCTTTCAATTGCATTCCTCGTTGGGGATAACGACCCGGGAATCATACTCTCGGTTTACTATAATTGTGATTTTTGATTCTTACCCTATATTTATATATTTATAAGTATTTTATATTTATTTATATATATTTAAAAGGTATAGTCAATCTTGATCAGTGTACCTATACTTTCTGGTAACCAAACGCACTTCATTTGAATCATTATGCAAGTGTTTGGCAAAGGCACTCGTTGGGGCAACTACTTGTGATTATGGATTATCTCAAGGTCTCGGTGTCATGAGCTTAGGGCAATAATACTGTTTTCTATAATAATTGTACTCATTGCAATTATTACACTTATGGGTGTATAACAACGTAACCCACTATTGACTTGTATTCAAACTGTTTAACATAAACCTATGAATTTTAGTCAACCATTATGTTGACCTTTTTAGCATGTTTATCTTAGGTATTTGAGTAACTTATGGCACGGAGTGGCACGGACTTGAAGATGGCTAAACTGTTATCATTCAAACTTTATGTTTTCATATAGATTTTGGGACCTCTGTTTGTAAAAACTCTGATGAAATAATGAATGATAACTTATCTTTCAAAAACGTCTCTTTTGAGTCGTTTTCTATGATTATGACTGTTGTACTATGAAATAATACCCCAGATTAGCTTCCACTGCTATATGTCAAAAATGGGGGTGTTATAGATTGGTATCAAGAGCCACGGTTATAGAGAACAAGGTTGAAACGTTAACTATAACTACTTTTCTTTTTCCAACCAAGAAAGTCCTCCGTGCCACTACATCTCCCGAATGGTATGTAAAGTACATAACTATTATACTATTATATAAATAACTTATGTTATTTACCACTGGGTTGTTAACAGAGTTGAGATGTCGAGTCCTAAACTTTTGTTTAGAACCCAATCTACCACTATCACCAATGTATTTTAAAAGGCCTAAAATACTAAATACAACCCACAATCAACCCATCCAAATATATACATTATTTGGATCTACACACTACTAAAGATTGGAAGACATGGACTCGATCTATATGTAACAAATGTTACAAATGGACTAACTAGACTACATAACTTTAGATCTTGAAGATGAATAAAGTTCTTCTCTTGCACTTGAGGAAAGGAGGAAAGGATAGAAGATTTGATCACATTTAAACAAGATTAACCAAGTTGAATGATCAAAGATTTAGTGAGATCTAGAGAGAGAAAGAACTGAAAGAAAATCGTGCAAAAGGGTTATGAAATCAGTTGGAGATAACCCACTATTTATATGAGCTGATAGCTGATAGTCTGGCAACGGCGGTCCCAATGGTCCCTTATATATAAGGGGGCCGCCAGGCCTATAAGGGGGTCGCCGCCTAGACTCCGCTCCCTTTTTTGTCTTTTTGTGGGGAAGGTTGTATCTGGTATAGAAGCTTCTATTTTGGGGGGAAAACTAGATTTCAAATTTTATATTTAAATAAAACATTTCTTTTATTAAAAAGTATTTTGTGTTTATTTATTTTTGTGAAAAATTCTTTTGTAGAAATGTAATGGTTAAGAAAAAAATATTTTTCTTTGATCATCCTACAAGTTTAATTTGTTTGTACATACCTTATGTGATTTACATCGGGTGCAAACAAATGTCGGTGTTGATGCAGACTTGAGACATCGAGTGTTGTTGATGCATGTATGCATTGATGATTTGTGATTACGAGTAACTTGCGTACTTTACGTTATGTATTACAAGTTACATGTTTGTCATCACCAAAACATAAAGAGATCGTATAGATTAAACATCGTAATATTTGCACTAACACTAATGTTGTCCGTGATCAGCTCCTTAGGAATTTGCATTCCAAATACTTTATCTTCTTCGCCTTTGGGGAAGAACTTGAGATTTCCAAGTCTGTGATCTTCTTCAGCAAGATGAAATGGAGACGCAGACCTTTGGTGAATGTTGTGTGTTCTTCCTAAATAGCAGATGATTAACTTTGTAAACCGACAATAAGGAATAACATGGGGCTTAGTCTTCTTCCCCTTCTAAGTAACAATGCCCAGATTGGCCTTATCAGCAAGAAAAGTCAGGATAGCTTGTACAAATTCTTCCCATATGAGTTCAGCATAGTCATCATTTGTACTGGTAATAATACCCTAAAGCATTTAAAGAACTAGATATATGGGCCTATCATACCCAGAAGTCTTTCTTGTGAGATATTGGTTGATCATCAACAATATTGCTCTCCAAGGCTAATATAGGTTATTCACGGCCATTCTTGACACAAAGTAAATTTCCTTTGTATAGCCCAACTCATTCACAAAGTCCATGATTGCATTACCCGACAGAGGTGACATAAACTGATGAGCTTAATCAATAGGAGTAATCTCTAAAGATTCCCTTAAAAGATTTGCGTCCAGTATGAACCAGTTTTCATCCAACTGAAAACTGTAAGCTCTAGTCTTTGCCTCATATGTAAGGGTATTCCAAAATTGTTGAATGTAGATAGCTGGAACAGAAGCTAAGGTAGTGAATGCCACTAAAGAAGTTTGTGTTTTGCAGAATATCCACAGAGATCTGAAAGATTGGCTTCCTTTGCTTCTTTTGAAGATCCAAGACAAAAGTACTCTTTCTAATAGGCACCCATGCAGCAAATGGTAGTATTTGATCATCAGATGTTGTGGGAGCAAGAGCGGGAACATTCTCATTAGCCATGTTATATGCACAAGAATATCAACAAAGATAGGCAGACATGGCATATATTTGATGTTAGACGAGAATATCAGTCTTGATGTTATATGCATTGTTTGATTAAGGTGTGATTAAATCAAGTATGGTGCAATATTTCACATTAAGACGGTGGTCATTGACTTGGGTCAAACCAAAAGTCAACATATGTTAACATTGGTCAAAGGTCCATAAAATATCCGTTGAACTCAATCACAAGTTAACAAGGCCCGGATGGGAGTTAACTTGGTAACTGGGCCTTAAGAGGGTATAGGGATTAATTGGCCAAAACTTTGGAATTTTGGCCCAAACCACTACCTACTTGACACCAAATCGCTATAAGGTGGCATGATCAAACCGCTATGAAGGGATTTGACCAAACTGCCACGTGGAGAGTCTGTCAAAACGCTAAGAATATAATTAAATCCAAACCACCATGACCAAACTGCTATTAATATTTAATTGATTAAACCAAACCGCTATGAGTAAACTAATATAATTAATAAAATATTACTTCTAAGTTTTTACTCAAACCGCTATGACCAAACCGCTATGATTATCTTAGTCAATTTAATCAAACCGCTATGACCAAACCTTTAAGAATAATTTATTCAACTTAAACAAACCGCTATGACCAAACAGCTACGAATATTTTATTCAACTTAATCAAACCGCTACCATTTAAGAAAAATTCGAAATAGCGGTTTGGATTATTTTAATAATAAAAATAATCTTCATCAAACCGCTACCATTTAGTAAAAATTCAAAATAGCTATTTGAATATTTTAATAATAAATAAAATCTTCATCAAACCGCTACCTCATAGCGGTTTGCCTGGTCATATTAAAATATTCAATAATATCAATATATTCAAACCGTTATTAGGCTAATTACGCAAACCGTTATCTAGATCATTCATGGCAAACCGCTATCAAGCATTGAATTCCAACAGGCAAACAGCTACCAAGAATATGGCAAACCGCTATAACGAACACTAATCATGAGTTCAATTTTCAGTCTTTTTGGTTATTTCAAATGCAATCCAAGGCGTCCTACATCTTTCTAATAGCCTAACAATCATTTTTTAATAACCTACTCCATCTTATTTCATCCAGATTAAGCCTAACACTACCATTTTGAGTGACTAAGAACATTCAAGGACTAAAGGGGGCATGTGAGCTTGTTTTGCTACACTAGAAGGGTATTATACCATCACATAAATGCATACAAGCTAATTTTAACAACAAGCAACACATTATTGACTTTTAAAAGTCAAACCTTACATGAAAATCAACAGATCAGGCATTATATTTAAAGAGGATCTCAACTAAGCATCAAACTATCATTATCTAGTCCTAAACATCAAATTCCATCAATAAAATCAACATTCCAAACACACTACTAGATTTTGATCAAAAATGAAGGTAAAATCATTCATAGAACGCACATATGTTTGATCTATACATAAACTGTTATAACCCAAGAATCACTTCACTTCCGCGGTATCATCAAGAAAATATGATGAGATAAAAATGAAGAAAAGTAGATAAAGGTTAGAGAGAGAAAGTAGAGAGAAGAAAAAGAGTGGTTGAATTCTAGCAAATGTGGAATGATACAAATGAGAACCAACACCCTTTTCCTAGGTGGAAAAGGGTTTACATACCTAGACCATAAGGCTTACATACCTATAGGCTTTCTACGGGCCGGGCTCGGGATTACTTAGGCTTTAGCCCATAACACGTGACCAATTAGCTTACATAAGTGAGCCCGTTTACCCTTTCTAGCCTATTACAACATTACATAAATAAAGACCGAGACCTAATATTCATAATGAACGAACTTTATTGTTCGACTTAATATTTTGAGGCTAACAATCTCCCCCGAAGTGAGTTCATTATGACACTCCTTCATGAGATCAAATGAGATTGCTTTTGTCGTTAAGCTCTTGTAATTTTGGTCTCTGTCTTTGTTGTAGGCTTGTTCCTTCATGTTGTGTGATCTTTGATCTTGAGCCTTAGTCATTGTCTTTCGACTTTTTCTTTTGTTCCGAGATCTCTAAATCTTTTCATGTATGTCTTGATCGTCTTTGCCACCTTGCGATCTTGTGACTTGACCAACATGCTCATACTTTGCATCTTCTTGAAAGCTCTCTAATAATCTCCCTCGAAGCTTGGTTTCTGAGGAGGTATCTTTAATATTAGATTTTACAAAAGTCTTTGTCTTTAATACTTGAGCTTTCTTGATTCTTGAATCTTGATGCTTATAGTATATCTTTGTAGTTTGAGCATGAGTATGTGGTAATGAATCGGACTCTGCTAGAATGAGGTTGCAACATCATCGTTTGTACCTGCATGTAAATGTTAGTGATAAACAGTAGATATGGACGAATATGGCTTTGTCATTCGTCGAGATTTGGTTGCATTAACCTTCAGTTCTGTGAGGACCATTTTATAGTATAAATAATGTACCTATGATCAGGTAGGTTCAATTTAGAAGAACCTCCATGACAGGGTTTCCAGCTCAAAGTGTTAGATCCTCTAACGCAGATGCATTAGATTCACTATACTTGCTTGTTCTCAATACCAGAATGTCTCAAAAGCATACAACACGATATGAGTGAATCAGATAGTTACTATCTTTCTGATTAAACCGTCAATTCATTTACTGGAACAAGTTTGATTCATATTATCGCACCATCGTTTCTTTCTAGTTAACACAAGTTTGATTCATATAGAATCCCACAAGTCACCTACCGAGAGCTTGTTTGATGTTGGCTCAAGCAGGATTTCTATCTTCACTGTGAATACCTAAGTATCACTCGGATGTTCTGGCAAAATCTCAAGGATAATTCGTAGGACTCTTGTTAACAGCTTATGAAATTATTGGTGTTCAATAAGTGTTCAAAATACCCAAGTTAATGATCAAAAATTAAGAGATTTAGTGAGATCTAAAGAGAAAGACTGAAAGAAAAATCATGGCAAAATGTGGTTATGAAATCATTTGGAGATGACCACTATTTATAGTAGCTGAAAACGTACATTCTACAATGGCTTGACCCCATAATATAATGGGCCGCCCAGGCCCTAAAATGTGTCCGCCGCCGCCTGAGACTACCGCTCCCTTTTTTGTCTTTTTATGGAGAATGTTGTAACTGGTAATAGAAGCTTCTATTTGGGGGAAAACCAAAATTTTTAAATTTTAATTAAATAAAACAATTTTTTAATAAAAAGTATTTTGGTTGCTTATGTATTTTTGTGAAAAATACTTTTTTAGAAATGTAAAGGGTAAAGAAAAAAAAAGAAATAAAATATTTTTATTTGCTCCATCCCTACAAGTTTAATTGTTTGTACATACCAGTTATGTATTTACATCGGTGCAAACAAATGTCGGTGTTGATGCAGACTTGATACATCGAGTGGTTGTTGATTCTTGTATGCATTGTGATTTGGTGATAATGAGTAACTTGCGTACTTTATTTATTGTATTAACAATTCATGTTTGTCCATCACCAAAACAACTAAAGACATCGTATAGAATTAAATATCGTAATATCTGCACTAACCTATTGTTGTCCGTGATCTACATCCTTAGGAATTTCATTCAAAGACCTTCATCTTCTTCCGCCTTTGGGGACGAACTGCTATTTCCATGTCTGAGATCTTCTTCATAGCAAGATGAAACAGAGACCAGACCTATGGTGAATTGTTGTGTTTCTTTCCAAAAAGCAGATGATAAACTTGTAAACCTACAATAGTGAATAAGCATAGGGGATTAGTATTCTTCGCCCTTCTGAAGATAACACTGCCCAATGGCAATATCAGCTTATAAAAGTCTGGGATAGCTTTGTACAAATTCTTCCCATAGTGTTCAGCAATCAACAATATGTACTGGTAATAATACCCCAAAGCATTTTAAGAACTGGATATCTGGGCCTATCATACCCAGAAGTCTTTCTTGTGAGATATTGGTTGATTATTGACAATATTGCTCTCTAAGGCTAATATTGGTTATTCACCGCCATTCTTGACACAAAGTAAATTTCCTCTGTATAGCCCATTCAAGTTCACAAAGGTCCAAAAGATGCATCACCCGACTAGAGGTGACACAAACTGATGAGCTTGATCAATGGGAGTTATCTCTAAAGATTCCCTTAGAAGATTTGCGTCCAGTATGAACCAGTTTTCATCCAACTAAAAACTGTAAGCTCTAGTCTTTGCCTCATATGTAAGGGTATTCCAAAACTGTTGAATGTAGATAGCTGGAACAGAAGCTGAGGCAGTGAATGCCACTGAAGAAGTTTGTGTTTTGCAGAATATCCACGAAGATCTGAAAGATTGGCTTCCTTTGCTTCTTTTGAAGATCTAAGACAAAATTACTCTTTCTAATAGGCACCTATGCAGCAAATGGTAGTATTTGATCGTCAGATGTTGTGGGAGCAAGAGCGGGAACATTCTCATTAGCCATGTTATATGCACAAGAATATCAACAAAGATAGCAGGACATTCATAATATTTGATGTTAGAACGAGAATATCAGTCTTGAATGGTTATATTTCATTGTTTTAGAATAAGGTGTATTAAATCAAAAGTAAAAATTTGGGGGTTTTGGGGGGGGGGGGCAATATTTCACATTAAGACGGTGGTCATTGACTTGGGTCAAACCAAAAGTCAACATATGTTAACATTGGTCAAAGGTCCAAAAAATATCCGTTGAACTCAATCACAAGTTAACAAGGCCCGGATGGGAGTTAACATGGTAACCGGGCCTTTGGATTGGGCCTTAAGAGGGTATAGGGATTAATTGGCCAAAACTTTGGAATTTTGGCCCAAACCACTACCTACTTGACACCAAATCGCTATAAGGTGGCATGATCAAACCGCTATGAAGGGATTTGACCAAACTGCCACGTGGAGAGTCTGTCAAAACGCTAAGAATATAATTAAATCCAAACCACCATGACCAAACTGCTATTAATATTTAATTGATTAAACCAAACCGCTATGACCAAACCGCTCTTAATATTTAATTGATTAAACCAAACCGTTACCATTTAGTAAAAATTCAAAATAGCTATTTGAATATTTTAATAATAAATAAAATCTTCATCAAACCGCTACCTCATAGCGGTTTGCCTGGTCATATTAAAATATTCAATAATATCAATATATTCAAACCGTTATTAGGCTAATTACGCAAACCGTTATCTAGATCATTCATGGCAAACCGCTATCAAGCATTGATTTTCCAACAGGCAAACAGCTACCAAGAATATGGCAAACCCGCTATAACCGAAACTAATTCATGAGATCAATTTACAGTAATTTTGGTTATTTCAAATGCAATCCAAGGCGTCCTACATCTTTCTAATAGCCTAACAATCATTTTTTAATAACCTACTCCATCTTATTTCATCCAGATTAAGCCTAACACTACCATTTTGAGTGACTAAGAACATTCAAGGACTAAAGGGGGCATGTGAGCTTGTTTTGCTACACTAGAAGGGTATTATACCATCACATAAATGCATACAAGCTAATTTTAACAACAAGCAACACATTATTGACTTTTAAAAGTCAAACCTTACATGAAAATCAACAGATCAGGCATTATATTGAAAGAGGACCAACTAAAGCATCAAACTATCAATTATCTAGCCAAAACATCCAAATTCCCATCAGACAAAATCAACATTCCAAACACACTACTAGATTTTGATCAAAAATAGGTAAAATCATTCAGAACGCACATATGTTTGATCTATACATAAACTGTTATAACCCAAGAATCACTTCACTTCCGCGGTATTATCAAGAAAATATGATGAGATAAAAATGAAGAAAAGTAGAGAGAGGTTAGAGAGAGAAAGTAGAGAGAAGAAAAAGAGTGGTTGAATTCTAGCAAATGTGGAATGATACAAATGAGAACCAACACCCTTTTTCCTAGGTGGAAAAGGGTTTATATACCTAGACCATAAGGCTTACATACCTATAGGCTTTCTACGGGCCAGGCTCGGGATTACTTAGGCATTAATTATTAATATTGTTAATGAAAAAAGTATAAAATCAAATAAAAATTAAATAAAAATATAATAAATGATCCCATAACACGTGACCATACTCACAAAGTGAGAAGCCCGTTTACCCTTTCTAGCCTATTACAACATTACATAAATAAAGACCGAGACCTAATATTCATAATGAACGAACTTTATTGTTCGACTCAATATTTTGAGGCTAACAATCTCCATCTCTCCCCGAAGTGAGTTCATTATGACACTCCTTCATGAGATCAAATGAGATTGCTTTAGTCTTTGAAGAAGCTCTTGTGATTATGGGTCTCAGTCTTTAGTGTACTGCTTTGTGTTCTTTCATGTTTGTTAATATTTTGATCATGAGCCATTAGTCATTGTCTTGACTTTTTCATTTGTTCCAAGATCTCTAAAACTTTTCTTTATCTGTCTAGATCGTCTTTGCCAACTTGGCGATCTTCGTGACTTGACCGACCATGCTCATAACCATTGCATCTTCTTGAAAGCCTCTCTAATAATCTCCCCCGACAGCCATGGGATTTGAGGAGTTAAACTATAATATCAGAGTTTGCGGAAGTCTTTTGTCTTTTAATATATACTTGAGCTTTTCTTGATTCTTGAATCTTGTGCTTATAGTATGTATTTCTAGTTTTGAGCATGAGCCTGTGGAAATTGAATTGGACTCTGCTGAATGAGGTTGCAACAGACCGTCTTTGTACCTGCATTTAAATGTTAGTGATAAACAGCAGATAAGAACGAAATATGCTTTGTACATCGTTGAGATTGGTAGCAATAAACCTCTCAGTTCCGAGAGGGCAATTGTTTTATAGTAAAAAATACGTACATGTGGATCAGGTAGGTTCGAAATTAGAAGAACTCCAGACAGGGATATCCAGGCTCACAGTATTTAGATCCTCAAACGCAGATCATTAGATTCACCGACTTCTATGCTTATTCTAATACCATAATGACACACAAGCAACAATACTATAAGATGCATCAGATAGTTACTAACTTTCTGATAAAACCAACAATTTCATTTAACTGGACAAGTTTGAAGTTCACATAGAATCGCACCATCATTTTCTTCATATTTGACCACAAGTTTGATTCATATAAGAATCACATAAACGTCAACGCTACCCAAGAGCTTTACTATGATGTTGGCTCAAGCAAGATTCCATCTTTACTGAATACTTAAGTATCCACTGGATGTTTCTGGCAAAATTACAAGGATAATGGCGTAGACCTCTTGTTAATGCTTGTGAACTTATTGGTGATCAACAATTTGTTTGTAATGGAATGTGTCCTAATAAGATTCTATTTTATTGATCTCATATGGCTCTAGACTCGATTAGTGCATTTGGTTATTACGAACTCGGAGGCTGGAGCAGACTGCCACCTATTCAATATCAACAATCTCAGAGTGAGATGTTAATAGATAACGTGTGTATCTCCGTGACAAATGAGATAAGTTTTTGTTGAGAGAAACTCGAATGGCTGGGAAGGGTTGTGCATTGTATCACTGGGTCCATGATGTCGTCTTCAATATTAAAATTTATCTTTGTGAAAACCGATAGATTATGTATTGACCCGGTTTCTGCCTAAAGTGTGTGGAGGGCTTCTTTGTTTTCACCCTTTGTCCATACATTTCTTTTTCATTCTTCAACCTCTTCAATGCTTACCAAGATGTCATTACTAACACCTTGTTGTGATTGTTCTAGTGTTAGCTCAATCTTAGTCGGTATTATTCCCTTAAACTCACTCATCTCCCATCATACCTAAGGACTGCTATTTCTAACTATGGAGTGTCCTTGGGTAGATCCCTTCGGTTCTAGTTGGATCATAGGACTAGTACCTAACCTAAGCACCTTATGACTTCAAAATCGTCATGAATTAAGATGTTGTTGGGTATAAGATCGTAACCATAAAACTTTTTTTTGTAGAGTAAAAATCACTTTGAGTCGATTAGATCACTTATTATTTCCAAGATCATATTTTAATTACATTTCTCCCCTTATTTTAAATACTAATTCACTTAGTTTTTGAAATACCTTGTGATTAAAATTTGTCATGAAAAATCTGTGGAGAAAACATATTAGCATGAATTATATGGAACATTAACTTGCTCTCCCTTAATTTTACATATGTTTGACACCAAAAAAAATAATACCAAGTTGTAAAATGAATATAAAATTAAGGGTTAGCATTGTTGAGCACACAATTTTAAAAGATTATGAATTGTCATTAAATATTTTTTTAAAAATTGTGCTTAACTACTAAATCATCTTATAACATACAATCTATTGAGTAGTCATTATTATTACTGAGTTGTTATTAAGACTTTTTATAATGTGTTGAATACCAATTGTTATAACCCAAGAATCACTTCACTTCCATGGTATTATCAAAAAAATAAGATGAGATAAAAATAAAGAAAAGTAGAGAGAGGTTTGAGAGAGAAAGTAGAGAGAAGAAAAAGAGTGGTTGAATTCTAGCAAATGTGAAATTATACAAATGAGAACCAATACCTTTTTCCTAGGTGGAAAAGGGTTTATATACCTAGACCATAAGGCTTACATGCCTATGGGATTTCTACGAGCTGGGCTCGGGATTACTTGGGCTTTAGCCCATAACACGTGACCAATTAGCTTACATAAGCTAGGCCGTTACCCTTTCTAGCCTATTACAACATTACATAAATAAAGTTCGAGACCTAATATTCATAATGAACGAACTTCATTATTCGAATCAATATTTTGAGGCTAACATAAACAGACATAGATTCGTGATCACAAACCTTAACCGCACCTAAACCCACCAATCAATTTCAATTCCAAACAACATTTTAATTTTTCGATAATCCTAGGTCTAAAACTAGAGATTCTACTCGTTTTAATAAGTTTGAAGTTGATTCCTTTAATTTGCAGATAGATCAAAGGATGTGGAGCATGATATAATTGTTACCTTAGCAATAAAAACACAGAAAATCAAGGAATGAAGATGGCGAGATGCTGATGGCGGTTTGTGAAAATGTGTGTGTGTTTTTAAAGTATGACCGAAAAGTAAAGTGGTTGACCAAAAATACCAAACTGCTACCCTTATATACTAAGGGTTTTGGTATTGGCAGACTTGGTCCCTGGGGTTTCTACTTCCTTCTATTTTTTGTCTTGGAGATTTTCTAAAGATAAGAGAGTTTGGGAAATGGCAGTATTAGTCCCTATTGTTTT
>BQNB010034870.1:0-12245 GCA_026074375.1 Tanacetum coccineum
TATTGTATAAGTTTCTTCATTGTTAAACAAAACTCTCTTTTGGGTGACTTGAATCCAATGTTATGTTTAAAAGATATTTGTCTTGCAATTGTACCTCTAACTTTTTTTTGTAGCAAACAAATTTTTGTAAGATCGATCCCTTGGTGCCTCGAACGAGGGGGGCATACATCAAGGGGGAGTCTTGATATCGTCGATTTCTTTCTTCCTTAAACTACTCGACGATCATTCTTTTTTACTTCGAAAAAAAAGGGGGAGAAATGGAACAAAACTCATTAATAATGTGTAACTATTAATTTTATACAAAATGAGTTTATATTTTGTAATCATCAAAAATGGAGAGATTATTAATACAAATAATTTCTAAAAACGTTATTTATATTTTTCGATCTCTCAACATTTTGATCATAAAAAAGTGTTAATAATAAGATATCACTAACTAGATTCGATCCAGAGGTCGGGGAGGATAAAATAAATGTTTAGCCATATTATCGATGAGAGAAAAAAAGTGTAGAGAGTAGATGTGTGTGTCTAGAGAGAGAAAGTCAAGAACATACACACTTTACAAAATGAATCCTCACCCCTCCATGGAAGTATGGAGGGGGTATTTATAGTCCTAGTGACACATAACTATCGTAACTAGTCATTATTAGTCCCTACGTGTCACGCTATAAACAAACTAATGTAATTCTGGATATGTCACCATATTTTAAGGCTAACAATCTTCCCCCAATATGTGGACACATATGGAATTACTTACAATGTTCCTATCAAGTACAATTACAATAAAATAAAGTCTTCCAGAGCACTTCCAAAGCTGAAGATGTCTTTTGAGTTCTCCTTGTCTTGAAACTTGTACTCTAGCTTGGATCTTCATTGTCTTTACTTGTTCTGGAACCATTGTAGTATGCATGACCGGATTAACTTCCCCCCAATTCATGCAGCATGTCTTGAAAAGCTTTCTTCAAAGACTCCTTTTTGGCGAACTTTCCGAATCAGCTTCCCCCAAACCAACATCCGTATCTTAAGCATATTCTAAAAGATTGATGTAGCTTCAACAATCTTCTACTTGTCATTGACGTGCACAACAAAAATTTGTAGAAGTCGAACCACACCAACGACCACTGCTTCTTGTCATTGGGGCTTGGTGAATATTCGTTAGGGGGTGCATGCGAGAAATCATCAACAATTCTTCTCATGTATACAGAAAACTTTCATAAAGCGCCATACTTGAGTAAAGTTATATAACACTACATCCCCTGGAAGTTGACATGGTAACATCAAAGTCAACTAAGTCTTGGATGTATACATTTTCCCCTATGATGGTTGCGAACTCTCAGAAGCATCATTATTGTATACGCACATGTACTCGAGAAGTTCTTGTCTTAAGCACAAATCTTGAGATCCAAACAAACCATTACCCTCTTGTCTTCAGAAACCGTAGAGGAGATGAAGCAAGAATCAAGAAAACTTGGTATAATCAAGGTCTTGTATATGAATGTCGTTGAAGAACTTTGAGAATTTTGCTTAGACTGTGAAGTACCTTTGTCTTGGAATAGCACAATAATATCCCGTGAGAATTGCTGATTACATCTCAACCTTTAAACTCTCTGGCTAACTTACCAACCTCGTATTCTGTCGGCTATTGTTGTGATCACTTGGTGAAGTAAACCCGATATACCAAACTTGAAAATGAAGTAAAATCCCCCAAATTTGTTACTTAAGCTTGCACTGTTGTTGATTGAAGAACGGTGCAAGATTAAATCTATAAGTACTCTATACCCAACCAGAAAAGTATAAGAAGTACAACACCTCTTGAAATTATCCACATCGACTTCTGCGTGTGACACTGAGTACTACAATGTAACTCCTTTAAGTGATAGCTATAACCCGTGAGCACTACAATGTAACTCCTTACATCAGGAAATAACTAGATAATCCAAGTCTTAATCATCTGATGTATACGTTCAAGCAAGTCATCAATCGATAGATTGGGTTTGAAGAAAAGGGGTAGAAAATAGAAGGAAGTCTCGATGATGAAATAAGTAGACGCCTTCGTGAAACCCAACTTCAATCTCAAATAAGGGATACCAAATCAACTCCGTGATCACTTGTCATCGTAATCCGAATCTTTAGCCGTTTGTCATTTTAGTGAATCTTATTCGGATCGTTTTAGTGTTATGTATCGTGTTTTTTGTGTTGTTATTCAAGAATGTCGTTAAACCATGACAAATGTTGTTTTTGAATGTCGTTAACGGATCAACATTGTCTAGTTAACTTGTCGTGAAAGCGTCTTAGTACCTGGCTTAATCCAAAAATCATTTAGCCAAAATAAATGAAATTTTTTTGGAATTACTAAAAACAAATCATCCCATCACTTATATTAATCTCGGCAGTCCAATACCAATTTTAATACACGGCCCATCCAATGGTCATCTCTTTTCATTCGGCCTAAACATCATAAATCATTCCAATATCATCAAGAACTTGGCCCATTGATAGAACCCAATCCAACGATTTAAAATCTCGGCCTATGTAAATGTTCTATAACTGACCCAATATAATTTTGATATGGTCCGGCCCTACTCCAAGTATGGTAACAGATTTATCAAGTGAGATAAATTAATCTCATCCCATCATATTAGGGCAAAAAATCCTAATCGCTTTTATCATATCATTCGCCCCCATCAGATGGATTCTCTCTCCTAACCAAATATCTACCAGTTACACATTCATCCTTATCACTCCAATAAACAATCGAACCACCCTTCAATCATCTACGCATTTGAATCGCACAAACATATAAGACCACAACATATGTTTGTGTATCATTCATTAATCAAACAACCCTTTGTTCATTTATTTATAATCAATCACTTTTGATTTCACAGACCCACGATTAATGACCAAGAGTTTTGGCTTCATGATCTTTATGTGGGTCTCGGGTAGGTTCTATATTTGTTGTTTTTGTGCTTACAACGAAACTGAGATTGATTGTAACATGGTTGTTACCAATCATTCTCTACATTCGAATATTAAATGAGGTATTATACCTTTACAAATCAATGATGAGTTTTTTTACTTTTGTGGTTTCGATCTATATAGATAGTGGTATAATTAAAAACCCACGAAAGGAATTAATCTAAGATCCTTTTGTTATTTTGATTTGAGTCATGATAGAGGAGATAGGATTGATAATGGGATTAGGTAGGGTTGATGGATTTGTTGTGGTTAATGGTGTTGTAATTGATGGGTTGTGCGATGAGTCTTTTGTCTGTCTTTCTTCTTCTCTTTTGTTGGTTTCTTTAGACCATGACTTAGTGAGTCGACTCGGTCAACTCGGTAAATACCGTGTTGACTCGGTCTGGGTTAGGATTGTTGTATACCTCGCCTAGGCATGTTGTATAACTCGCCCATGGTATACTTCGCCCCACCAAAGTGTATAGTTCGCCCAATACAGATTTGTATACTTAACCTGAGTTGGAAGAGGTATAGTTCGCCCAACTAAAATGGTATAAGTCGCCAGATCCAGTGGTGTATAAATCGCCCCACCAAATGTATAAATCGCCTACAAGAGGACAAGTTGTACTTTTTTTTCTTCAAAAAAATGGATCTGAGATGTATCCTTGTCATTTTTCAGGTTTTTCTTTAAGCTATTCAAACGAGGACCAAAATAAGCTGAAAATAAATCTGTTTGGTAGTTTTAAGGACTCAAGACATAATTAGACTTATCATGAAGCTCTAAATAAGTAGATTAACATAAAAAAATAAGCCATTTGATAAGCCTAAACAAGGACGAAATACGCTAAAAAAACCATAAATAAGCAAGTTACAAACTTGAACTTTTTTGCCCAAAAAAATCATGGCTTTTTTCAGCCATATGTAACACCCCCATTTTTTATATATCTCAGCTGAAGGGTCATTTGGGGTGCTACGTCATAATATAACAACTCAAGCATAAAAAACGACTCGAAAAGAGATGTTTTTAAATACATTCACGAGGGAACTTTGAGAAATTTTTCTTTTATAGAACTGTGAAGTAACTTTGCTCTTGGAATAGCACAGTAATATCCCGTGAGAATTGCTGATTACATCTCAACCTTTAAACTCTCTGGCTAACTTACCAACCTCGTATTCTGTCAGCTATTGTTGTGACCACTTAGTGAAGTAAACCCGATATACCAAACTTTAAAATGAAATGTAAATCCCCAAAATTTTTACTTAAATTTGCACAGTAGTTGGATTGAAGAACGGTGCAAGATTAAATCATAAGTCACTCTATACCCACGTCCCTAAAAGTATAAGAAGTACAACACTCTTAAAATTTACCCACACGACATCTGCGAGGTGACACTTCGTACTAACAACGAAATTCCATTAAGTGATAGTTAACCAGTTCTGCAACACAACCACCCCTGACTGCAGGTAACCTAGAAAGTCAAGTCTCAATCATAAGCTATGTTCAAGCAAGTCATCAATCGATAGATTGGGTTTAAAGAAAAGGGGTAGAAAATAGAAGGAAGTCTCGATGATGAAATAAGTAGACGCCTTCGTGAAACCCACTTCAATCTTAAATAAGGGATACCAAATTAACTTCGTGATCACTTGTCATCGTAATCCGAATCTTTAGCCGTTTGTCATTTTAGTGAATCTTATAAAGAACGTATTTAGGATATAAGTAGTTTTGTGTTTTGCTTTGGTGTTATGATCAAGTCACTAGGGAATTATGACAAATCGCTAACTAATTTTAAAATCGGCAGAGTAACGTTTAGTCATTAGCTTAGATATGGTCTTTAATTTGTCCCTGTCAAAACTCGCTAATACAACTAGCTAAAACGAATGAGAAGTCGCTAGATGAAGGTCTCTGTCAACTCGCTACTTTGGAGAAATTTGGGCAGCATAACGTTTGGCTTTGACCTTGGAAAATTTCTTCAGTGTACCTGTCAACTCGCTGCACCAACTTACTGGTAAGACCTATCAACTCGTTGCACTAACTCGCTAGTAAGACTTGTCAACTCGCTACATTAACTCGCTAGTATGACTTGTCAACTCGCTACTCCAACTCGCGAAGCAGTAGCTGCCAAAAAGGTCTCTTTCGAACAAGTACACGAGTTGCTTTCGTACTTGTTTGTCATGTTCCACCTATCTTAACTTACTACGACAAGCAACCGTAACTCGCTACTTATAAAAGTTTTAAAAGCTTTCTAAATAAGCTCAAAGAACACAATAAGTTGATGAAATAAGTTATAGGACTTGAAGATAAGCTGCTAGAGCTTGTTCTAAACACGAAAGTACAAGTATTTTTTTGATCCAAACACAAACAAAGCACGATTCTTGATTTTTTATTCACAAGACTTTTCAAACCAAGAACCACCTTAAGAAGCAACAACACAAACACAAATTCCTCCTAGGCTCTGATACCAATTGTTAACAAAAAGAAATCACTAACAAAGGGACAATGATCCAGAGGTCGATAAGGATTAAACAAATAAGTTGCCATTTTATTTAGTAAGAGAAAAAAGGATAGATGTGTGTTTTCTAGAAAGAGAAAGACACATACCTTATGAGATACAAAATGAATCTTCATCCCTCCATGGAAGTATGTAGGGGGTATTTATAGTCCTAGTGACACATAACTATTGTAACTTCCCATTATTAGTCCCTATGTGTCACGCTTTAACTAAACTATTTTAATTCCATATAAGTCAACATATTTTAAGGCTAACAATCTTCCCCCAATATGTGGACATACGGAATTACTTACAATGTTCCTAACAAGTACAATTACAACAAAATAAAGTCTTCCAAAGCACTTCCAAAGCTAAAGATGTCTTCTGAGTTCTCCTGTACTTTGAAATTCTATATCTCCAGCATGGGTCTTCGTTTCTTTTACTTGTTCTGAAAAAAATTGTATGTATGCCATGCGTTGGATTAACATCCCCCCCAATCCAATGCAGCATTGTCCTTGAAAACTTTCATCATAGTATGGTGCGCCTCCTTTTTGGCGAAGTTTCTGAATCAGCTTCCCCCCAAACCAACATCCCTATCTTAAGCAGATTCTGAAACATTGATGTAGCTTGAACAATCTTCTACTTGTCATTGAAGTGCACAACGAAATTTTGTAGAAGTCAAACCACACCAACGACCACTGCTTCTTGTCATTAGGGGGGCTTGGAGATATTCCCCGTTCAGGGGGAACACATGCGAGAAATCAGCAACAATACTATCTCACGTATGCAGAACACTCATAAACCATACTTACAAAATGTAGTTAACATCCCCCTGGAAGTTGAACAAGAGTAACAGTCAAAGTCCAACTAAGTCCTGGAGTACACATTTTCCCCCATTGAAGGTTTGCGAACTCACGGAAAGCATCATTGTCGTGTACGCACATATACACTTAAGCACAAATCTTAAGATCCAAACAAAGCATTACCCTCTTGTCTTCAAAAACCGTAGAGGAAATGAAGCAAGAATCAAGAAAACTTGGTATAATCAAGGTCTTGTATTTGAATGTCATCGAGGAACTTTGAGAATTTTGCTTAGACTGTGAAGTACCTTTGTCTTGGAATAGCACAATAATATCCCGTGAGAATTGCTGATTACACCTGTCAGCTATTGTTGTGACCACTTGGTGAAGTAAACCCGATATACCAAACTTTAAAATGAAGTAGAATCCCCTAAATTTGTTACTTAAACTTGCACTGTTGTTGATTGAAGAACGGTGCAAGATTAAATCTATAAGTACTCTATACCCAGTCCTAAAAGTATAAGAAGTACAACACCTCTTAAAATTACCCACATCGACATCTGCGTGTGACACTTAGTACTACAACGTAATTCCTTTAAGTGATAGTTAACCAGGTCTGCAACCAACCACCCCTGACTGCTGGTAACTAGATAATTCAAGTCTCAGTCATAAGCTATGTTCAAGCAAGTCATCAATCGATAGATTGGGTTTAAAGAAAAGGGGTAGAAAATAGAAGGAAGTCTCGATGATGAAATAAGTAGACGCCTTCGTGAAACCCACTTCAATCTTAAATAAGGGATACCAAATTAACTTCGTGATCACTTGTCATCGTAATCCGAATCTTTAGCCGTTTGTCATTTTAGTGAATCTTATAAGGATCGTTTTAAGATTAAGTGTTGTGTTTTGCTTTGGTGTTATGATCAAGTCACTAGGGAATTATGACAAATCGCTAACTAATTTTAAAATCGTCATAATAAAAAAAAAAAAAGAGAAAAAAAAAAAAGAAGAAAAAAAAAAAAAAAAAAAAAAAAAAAAAAAAAAAAAGAAAAAAAAAAAAAAAAAAAAAAAAAAAAAAAAAAAAAAAAAAAAAAAAAAAAAAAAAGGAAAAAAAAAAAAAAAGAAAAAAAAAAAAAAAAATAAAAAAAAGACTAACGTTTTTATAAATAGCTTAGATATGGTCATCAATTTTCCTTTCATAACTCCTAAATACAACAGCTAAAACGAATGAGAAGTCTCTAGATGAAGGACTCTGTCAACTCGAACTTTGGATAAATTTGGGCAGCATAAAACCCCCCCCCCGTTTTTTTTTGGCTTTTGACCTTGGAAAATTTCTTCAGTGTACCTGTCAACTCACTACACCAACTTGCTGGTAAGACCTATCAACTCGTTGCACTAACTCGCTAGTAAGACTTGTCAACTCGCTACATTAACTCGCTAGTATGACTTGTCAACTCGCTACTCCAACTCACGAAGCAGTAGCTGCCAAAAAGGTCTCTTTCGAACAAGTACACGAGTCGCTTTCGTACTTGTTTGTCATGTTCCACCTATCTTAACTTACTACGACGAGCAACCATAACTCGCTACTTAGAGAAGTTTTAAAAACTTTCTAAATAAGCTCAAAGAACACAATAAGTTGATGAAATAAGCTGTAGGACTTGAAGATAAGCTGCTAGAGCTTGTTCTAAACACGAAAGTACCAGTATTTTTCAGATCCAAACACAAACAAAAGCACTATTCTGAATTATTTTTTTTCTACAACATTTTCGAACCAAGAACCACCTAAGAAGAAACAACACAAACACACATTTCCTCCTAGGCTCTGATACCAATTGGTCAACAAAAAGAAATCGACTAACAAAGGACAATGATCCCAGAGGTCCGATGAGGAATAACAAATAATTGCCATTTTATTTAGTGAGAGGAAAAAAGGATAGATGTTTTTTTCTAAAAAGAACAAAGACACACCCCTTAATGAGTAGAAAAAACCAAAAAAAAAAAAAAATGATCATCACCCCTCCATGGAAGTATGGAGAGGGTATTTATAGTCTTAGTGACACATAACTATTGTAACTTGTCATTATTAGTCCCTACGTGTCACGCTTTAACTAAACTATTGTAATTCGGTATAAGTCAACATATTTTAAGGCTAACAATCTCTTTTGATCCAAGGGCTTCCAAATGAAATTTATTCTCTTATTGATAGCAACGATACAGCTAAAGATTTATAAGAAGCTCTTAAAAGGCAGATGTGTAGTTCTGAGTATGGTGAACATGATAGGAAAGCTGCAATTTTGTATGAGTACGAGACTTTTAGAGCTACTGAAGGAGAACAATTGCTTGATACTTATCTTTGTTACTTACAAGTGATTAATGATTTGAAAAAGTATGGTTATAAGAAAGATAATTGTGAGTTGAATTACAAGTTCTTGAACAATATTCAACTAGAATGGAAACATTATGGTACAATGATGAGGCAAACCAAAAACTTAATGGATATCAATATTGATGCTTTTTACAACATTCTGAAGCAAAACCAAGGTGATGTGAATGAAGCAATAGGCTATAAAAAGAAAGTTGTTATGGTTACTTCAGATCCATTAGCGTTGGTTGCTGAGAAAACAAAAGTGAGCAAACATAGAGAGAAAGTTATAGTTCAATCAGAGTCTTAAGGAAGTGACGATGAAGATATCAGTGATTTGAAAAAGATTACCGCGTTGTTAGCAAAAGCTTTAAATCAAAAGAAGTATTATACTAAGCCGACAAACAACAATTTGAGAACTTCTTCAGCTTCTTCTTCAGCAAACAAGAAACCAGAGTACGTAAAGTCAGAGGAAAAGAAAAAGGATAAGAAAGCCGATGAGAAGAAACAGGATATGAGCAAAGTTAAGTGTTGATCCTAATCCTAGATCAATTCCTTAGGTTGTCTAAGGTTAAATTACCTTGGATAAATACAAAATAACTTGTTGTAGAAACTTTGTATGTATATTAAAGTGTATGCGGAATCTACACCTTAATACTCTAGAAGTAAAATCAATGAAATAGTAAGTATGAATGAATGAACACAAGATATGAAACAAAAAGCTATCAATATAATTAAAAGAAAAAAAAAAAAATAAAAAAAAAAATACGTAGTACCTAACCAGTACTAGGGTTTACAACCTAGAAGCTTTCTTAATAGACTTTTACAACTATGAAAAACAGATAATGATAACGTCTGCGTGTTTTTGTGAAGATCTCAACAAAGCCCTAGAGCCTCCTATATATACTAAGGGTCTTAGTCCGGTTAACAATACAATCCTAAGATATCTCAATCTTAGTTCTAAACATCAACCTAAACATCTAAATAAATGACTTAAGTAAAATTTCCCCCTTTTACATAATATCATAACACTTTTCTTCACACACATTCTTGTTCTCTAAACAATCTTTATCTCTTTAATTCGTCTTTATCCTCTTAACAGTAGAAAGTCTTCAAACAGTTGTAATCTTTCCACCAGCAACACTGAGCAGCAGTAACTTCTAAGAATCCATGAAGTCTTTTAAGACCCAACAATCCTCCCCTAAACTTGATGTTCATCTCAGAATCTTCAATTTCTCTTTAAAAGTCTTCAACACACTATACAGAAGATGCATTCAAACCTTTCATTTATCCTTTTCGCTGCTTTACATAAGAAATTATTTCAGCAATTGAAAAAACATCTCCAATTTTGATGATCAGATTAAAGTTTCTTGTTGAGCATATTGGTGATGGTAATTGGTGTAAGGGGGTATCTCCTTTCAACCAACATAAAAATGTAAAGATTATCAAACCTTACAAAGTGAACTCCAGATGAATCAATCAACTTCCAAATAGTCACCCTGTATCCTTGCAACATTCTCCATACATCACTTTTTATGTCTGGTTCAAACATACTTACAAATGCTACCATACAACTACTCCTATTCAAATTCATTTTCAGGCCTTGTATCACCATACTTTGCCTTCACTATCCTCTAAAGAGCTTCTAAGTCTTCTTTATCTATTCCTTGGAAGAGTGTCTCTTAGAACTTCCATCTGCTCTTATCAACTGATAATGTACTAACATCCCCTCTTTATGAAGCTTATAATCAATAATCACTGGGTAAATTGTAGTGCAAGTGGTAGTAGCATTAATTATATATCTTCTCCTTTTAAGTCATCAAAAGCTTCTTTAAGCTCAACTTTATCAACTTCCTCTGACTCAAATGATTTTTCTTGTCCCTTTACTTTTTGTTTTCTTTGAGGATTCCTTATCGTTGTTACTTTCCCTACTCAGTCTCCTCCAGGGGAGCATATTCTTTCAGCTACCTTTAGCTTGTTTCCTCTCTACCTTCTTCCTCTTTTCTTTGTTTTCCTGTACCTCAGAAGCCCAAAGCTACAAAGTGTATTTAACTCTCTTTCATTTCCCTTATCAAAAACGTTTGAATAATCATCAAAACTCTTTCCCTTTTAGTTGTTTGTATGTATATCCACCATGGTGCTTAAGATAAGTAGACATGTGATTTCTCTTTTGTGCCTTGTTTAAGGAGTTTGTTCTCTCTTTTTGTGATTCTAAGAGCAGCAAAATGCTTTCTTCTTTTCTCCATCAGTTCCATAAATAGTTTTGCTTTTTCCTTATCTGTCAATTCCTCTCTTTCCTTTGATTGGAGTCTCCACCAGCAATCTATCAGCCTCCATCATAGCTTGTGTATTTTCCCATGACTCAATCAATGCTATGTTGGCTTCTTCTTCTTGTTTCCTTGCCAGCTTTTGCTCTTCTAATAATTCAGCATCCAACTTAGCTTGAATATCTCTTGCAATTTGTTCATCAAGAGCAATTTGATCTTTTCTCTTCAAAGGAACTTCAGGCTCAATCATAATACCTTTTCCTTTATCTTTAGAACTTGAAGGTTTTATCTCTTGTGGAACTCTGAACTCACTTGGCTCCTGAACAACCACCCCTTTATCCTTGGGTCTTGTAGTTGTTGCTGTTGTAGCAGCAGTAGTAACAACTTTAGGCTTAGCTGCTTTAATCTGTATAAGTGTCTGAGCCAAAGTGATTTCCTCATTTGTTGTAGGAACAACACTATCATCACCAGCAGTAGTAACTGCTTCACCAGCAGTACTATCATCAGTCTTAGTACTCTGTTCATCTTTCCCATCAACCTTAGCTTCCACATGCATCACATCAACCTCCAAAACTTCAGAATCAAATATTAAATCATCATCTTGTCTTTCTTGAGTTTCATCAACCAAAGAAACATCAACATCAGCATCAATATCTTCAATACTCCTCCCCTGTTTGGATGCATCTTCAGGAACACCCAAACTCTCCTGGTCTTTAGAGGACTCAACTCTTTGAGACATACCAACTTTCCTGAGTCTTTTCAAACTTGTAGGTCTTGATATTTTCCTCCTTTCTAACCTCTAGATTCTCTTCTTCAAAGCAGCAATCTCCTTAGCTTGAGCATCCTTTGCCTTTTGTAAATCAAGAACCTGTGTTTGCAATTTGGTACATAAAACCATCAACTCTGTTAGTTGCATGCTATCCTCACCACTAGGTTGTGGATCATTGGAAGGTGTTGGTACACTCTCCTCATGCCTTGCCTTATCTTGAGGAACCTCTGCCTCCTGTCTCTGGGCCTTCTTAGATGATTTATCCTTTGTGGGTTGGGAAGATGAAGATGGTTGATCAATAATGGGTATTGGAGTGGAATCAGTTGGATGATCTGAATCCTCACCCATTTCTTTAACAGGTTGAACCATCATGGTATCAAATAAAGGTGTTATTCTTGATTAACTTCTTTGTATATAAGGTGAATAAATAAATAATATATTATAAATATACTATTACTTATATAACCCAAAAACAATTCAAGTTGCCCTTGAAAAGTTTTAAAGAAAGAAAATCAATAAAATCCGAGGAGTATGATAGAATTCCCGGGTCGTTTATCCCCAACGAGGCTGGACTTGAAAATCGGTACAGTCAGAAAGTTGGAA
>BQNB010034870.1:19029-51289 GCA_026074375.1 Tanacetum coccineum
GGAAAGGTTCTCAAGGGAAGAAGTCTGCAGATCCCACTGAAGAATCTGTTGATATGTCTGATGAGTCTGAACCAGAACCTCTTATCAGAAGGAAAACCTCTAGTAGAAGAGTTAAGAAGAAAGCCACCATATCAGTTGATGACAACATCGTTCCTGAACCAGACATAGCTTTGGAATTAGGAAAATCTATCAGCTTAACTGAAGCTGAAGAAGAAGCTGCAGCAAGACAAGTTCATGCCACTCATGCAAGAATTGTCTCAGAATCTGTCCCCAAACCTGCAAGAAGAAGACGGTCAGATATTGCTATTTCTGAAACTACCTAGAAGCTCAACAAGAGGCCGCTGACATTATGAAAGCTCTCAAGGATAGCAGGAGAATGTTAGGGAGACAGCCTGGTACTAGTGGCTAAGATGAAAGAACTGGTGAGATACCAGGGGTTCAGGATGAGTCAATTTATGCTAATGTTGCGGATGACAATGAAGAAACTGAATATGATTCTGATGATATTTACAAGTACAGAATTAACGTGCGCAAAAATGCTGACACTGAGATGAAGGCTGCTGAAAAGACTGCAGACATTACCAAAGAGACTACTGAGCAACCTTTGACATCGTCAAGCTTCTCTGTGCCTTCTGATTATGGTAATCAATTTCTTAATCTATCTCATAACGAGAATATTTTTAAGCAACATTCAATTCTGCAACAAACAACACCAATCCCTACAACTACCACAACACCACCTATCATTACCGAAGCTCCATCTATCGTCCCAGAAATCCCATAAATCACTCAATTCATCGCCCTTCAGCTAAGAGTCGTGAAATTAGAACAAGATATGTCTGAAGTAAAGAAGATTGATCACCCTGCCGCTGTTTTGGCTTTTATTCAATCAAAGTTCCTCCAGTTGTTGATAAGTATCTAGGAACAAAACTTGATGATGCTCTCCTTAAGACTCTTGAAAGATACGCTGCAGATTTAGTTAAGAAATACTATATGCTGCCTACTCTAGAGTCAAGCAAGAAGCAAGAATCTGAAAAGAGTCAAGAAGAGATCATCAGAATCAAAAGGGAACAAGAAAAGAAGAACCAAGAGCCAACGTATACCATCAAGTCGTCTAATCAAGCTGCACTTGAAGAATTTGATCTAAAGAGTGCTCTCTTCAAATCCATGCATAAGAACAAATCTGCCAACAGAAATCCTGCCAACTACAGATTATATCATGCTCCCATGGAAGCATTGATAGAGGATGAAAATGCCATGGATAAGGAAGTTGCAGACACGGTTAGAGACCATAAAAGAAAGCATGATGGTGATGATGATGATGATGAAGGCCCTCCAGCTGGATCAAACCAGGGTAAGTCAACAAAGAGGAGAAGAACAATAGAGTCTGAGTCTACTAAGAAGCAATCCACCACCAAAGAATCCTCCAAGGATAAAGATCTAAAGGTGGGTTCTAAAACTGGTAAGTCTGCACCAGCAAAGGATCCAGTTGAAGAGCCTACTGATAAGGTGATGGTGGATGAACAATATACTGAGGACATTCTAATTTTTGATGAAGGGCATGTCTCAGATCCGGAGGACACCGATAACGCTCATATGCCAAAGATTCCGGATACAACAACATGGTTCAGACCAATACTTGAAGAAGAGAGACTTGCTTCTCCTGAACCGGAATGGGTCATTCCTCTAATTGATCTACCTGAAATAGACAATAACTGGGCAAATGCATTTTCCAAAGCACATTAAGATCCAGATGAAAACAAGCTTCATAACAAGATTGATGATATAGGCTCATTCATCAGATGGTATTGTAGAAGGATTGGAAAAGAAGAGCTCAGCAAAGCCGATCTTGAAGGTCCAGCATTCATGATGGTGAAAGGTTTTCATGAGAACAACATTTCTCTTCAGTTTTAGATGGAAGAATGTCATAAGCTTCTCACAAATCAGATTGATTTGGTTAACCCTGAGGGCTATCGGATTGTTCCTGATATTAGCAATCAGTTTCCCTTTGGAGGACCTCCAGGTCAGGTGACTATTCAACCACAATTCTTTTTCAACAAAGATCTGGAGTATCTTCTGACAGGAGACAAAGAACGAAACAGAGCTTTATCAATATCCAAGCTTAAAGCCGCTCTTTATCAAGACTTTGGACTTGAAGAATTAGTTCCGTCATTATGGATTGAAAGTGAGCAAGTATATGACATAAGTGCAGCTTATGGTATCACACACTGGTGGTTTAGCAGAAAGCAATTCTACATCAACAAACACAGTGAGCCCTCAAATCGTGATGTAGTCAGATCCCATATGCGAATTCTTAGTATTAACAGTATCAAGACTTATGAAAGATACGGATACAACTACTTGAGAGAGATAGTTCTACGCCGAGCTGACTACAACGAGTACAAGATCTCAGAAAAGGATTTCAAAAGTCTTCATCCCAATGACTTTGAAGACTTGAACATCCTTCATATTCAAGGCAAGCTCGACCACCTACCAAAGCAGGACAAGGTTAATTTGCACAACGCGGTCAGTTTATGGACCAGAAACATTGTCATAAGGAAACGTGTGGAAGACTTGCAGCTGGGCATTGAGAGCTATCAAACTAAGCTTAATCTGGAACAACCTAATTGGGATGCATCTGATTTTCCTTTCAAAGAAGATTACACCATTGTCTTCAAACCAAGAGCAGTAATCTACAGAGACAGGGATGATAATAGGAAGATGATGAGAATAGATGAGGTGCACAAGTTTAGCGATGGAACGTTGACAAGAATCAAAGAAAAGCTGGATTTCATGGTTAAAGATTTCAAGCTATTCAAGTTTAATAAGGGCATGGAGAATAGGAAATGGACTGAAGACGACAAAAGAAGGAGTGAAGACTTTATCGAGGTGATTGAGAGAAGACTAAAGATCAGGAGAATCTTTCGAAGTCTGGAAAGCTTTGTCGGTGGACGACTAAGAGATATTGACTACAGACTGATCAGCAGAACAGAGTGACATCGTCACTCCGACACTAAGGTCAATATTATCTTATTGTGAATAATTTATCTTGTACAGTATAAGTAAAAAGTAGTATATCTTTTGATGATTATGTGTAGGAATAATCTATGGCCCTCAACGATTGAGGGGGAGCATTAATATGTTTCATACACGACTTGTGAATAATTGACACTTTTTTCTCCAAATTTTTAACATATTTAAATCAATTGATATCCTAAATGTCAAAGGGTTTAAAATTTTTGATAAGGGGAGAAAATGTGATTAAAATATGTGAATAATAAAAATGTGATTATTAAGACTCGTGTGTATACTCCGCCCAAACGTGCTAAACAATTTCGAAAACCGATGCACATTTTGAGGGGGAGCGTTTCTGAAAAGTAAAAACAATCGAGGTACAAAACGCTTTGATATTTATATCATAAGTATCTTAATTGAATTTTCAATTGGTTTTATGGAGAGGAGAACTGTACCAAAAGACTAACCATGCATTTTACTTTATCAGAGATATAAGGTTGGTAAGGTTAGGTACAAGTTCCAATGATCCAGCCAGAACCGGAGGGATCTGCCCAGGGACAATCCACTAGTTAGTGTAGAAGTCCTTAGGTATGACATAAAAAAGGAGAAAAAATGAGAATAAGGGAATAGTGCCGACTGAGATGGAGCTAGTACTGGAATAAACCCAACAAGGTTCTAGTCATGAAGTCTCGGTAAGCACGGAAGGGGTTGAAGAATGAAAAAGAATTGTAAGGATAAAGGGTGAAAAGAAAGAAGCCCTCCATACACTTAGGCAGAAACCGGGTCAATTCATATGCTGTCAGAATCACGATGATGATTGCTGACATTGAAGACTGACATCATGGACCCAGTGATGCAATGCACAACCCTCCCTAGCCACTCAGAATCTCTCAAAAGATTTCTGTTTCATTTCTCACGGAGACTAAACACGTAATCTATTGACTTTCTCACTCCGAGTTAGTTGATATTGAAAAGGTGGCAGTCAGCTCCAGCCTCCGATCACTAAAACCAAAATGCACTTTCGAGTCTAGAGCCAAGAGATCATCAATGAATCTCGTTAGGACACATTGCCAATTCTCTTGTCTTTCACACACTGTGGAAACAAGTCTATCCTAAGAGTCCTACGCATTATCCTTGTGATATTGCCAGAACATCCGAGTGAAACGAAGGTTTTTCACAATGAAGATGGAAATCCTGCTAGAGCCAACATCAAACAAGCTCTTGGTAGGTGACTTGTGCGATTCTACAAGAATCAAACTTGTGTCAACTGGAAAGAAACGATGGTGCGATTCTGTGTGAATCAAACTTGTTCCAGTATAAGAATTGACGGTTATTGATCATTTGACAAACAATCAAAACTCTCGAAGTGTTACAAAATATTTTCATAAGAAACACTTAGACTGATTTTTCAAATCAATTTTCTCTTTATTGCTAACTGTTTCATTACAGGATATCTTAAAGATGGAGATGGAGATGGAAATTCCCAGCACCTGAGATATCAAGTGAATAACCGAATGCTCAGACACGACCTACACTTGTTATGAAGTTATGAAAGACCTCATAAAGGTGTCAAAGCTTCCGCAAACTCTGATATCGTGTATTTTCTTCACAAGTGCACAAGATGACGATCCATTACAAGATAATGTAAGATTATGTTTGGGTGATGATCTTAAGAAAGCTCAAGATCACAATCAAAGACAAGTAAAAGATTAATCAAAAGATCACTACCCCAAATGTACAAGATATCAAATGTCTACGAGCTAAAGACTGAAGTGATTAAGTTTAGTATTTTCAGGGGTGACCTCCCTTAGGGGGAGATTGTTAGATATTAGAAAAAGACTCGGTCACCCCGTGTATTTTACTGTTTATTATAGCTCGTAGTTTAATAGTTAATCATATGACTTTCGGTATTAAGCCGGGTACTAATACCCGATTTATTGTAAGAACTATAAAAGCCTCTTCCAACTTTAGAAGAGGCAAGCTAGTCATTATTCATTTACATTTTACACATAGAGCTTTCTCTCTCTAGAAATTATCTCTCCATGTGTTTCTCTCTCTAGAAACTAGCCAAATCCAAGAATCATCATCCGGCCCGTGAAAGATGATATCATATAATTATTTAATTGGTTCTTTCGAGTAAAGTCGATTGTTGGTATAAGAAGTTTGTCTTTCGTATTTATAAGTTCTGGTGCGTATTGATTTTCGTTATGTGTTTCTTTTGTCGTGATATGCCTGTTGATTCTTTCGTTTGCGTTTTCAGTCGGTACATATATGTATCCTTTCTTTAAAAGGATTCTTATGTCATTTGATCCGCATCTATTTGCATATGTGAAATCCCCCATATGTATTCTAGCCTTTGACTCGATATTCGTTTGTTATCCTATTCTTTTATTCGTAACCCTTGGAGTTCGTTGATACCGTTGAGTCGTGGAAGCTTTGATGTGATTGTGGGAATGGACTGGTTATTCAAGAGGAAGTTGTGATAGTATGTCATGAGAAGGAGGTTAGGATATCGTTGGAAGGTGATGAGATACTTCGGGTTCAAGGTGAACGTACTCAAGGAGTCGCGAAAACCTTATTGAACCTACTTGTAGCTTATGAAAACTAATATTAAGACATAATAAGATCTTATCAAAATTTATTTGAGAACCAAAAACAGATTACACCTCATTTGAACCATTTAAGACCTTAACCCAAACACTCCTTTAACTCTTGAATTTTCATTTTCAAGCTAAAATAGACTTATTTAAGCTCTAAAAAAATAGATTAAGCATAATTATTATAGAAGACAATTAAGCAAAAACATTAGATAAATAAGCACTAGATAATAAGCTGTTCTAATAAGCAGTTTTAACTAAAAACTAAGCAATTTGGTGTAAAACTAAAATTAAACTAATCTTAACTATGAACTGGACATATTAAGCAACATTAAGGCAGAAATAGCAATAATGAGCAGAGAATAAGCACTAATAAGCAGATTAATAAGCTGAATAAGTAAATAAACTAAAATAGAATAAGTAAATGTACCTTTGTCCTTTGCTCAAAATAAGGACTTAAGTGCTCTTTTAGAGCTTATCTACAAGCTCCAACTTGTTGAAAACAAGCTGGTAAAGTCCATATGCCCATCCATTTTTGGCTTATCATCCACATTATAAGCTTAAGGTAATTTTGAAGTAGTTTAAGTGATTAGCTTATTCAGTTAAGCCTTAAAGAGCTTAACTGAATTAGGACTAGCTTATTAGGTAATGAGAAGCTTATTTGAGCTTATTAAGTAGTATCTAAACACATTTTAACTAAGTTGCATAAAGATAAAAACAGAATTTAAGAACACAAATAAAATGAAACATAGACTTTTATTAATAATCAAACGTTTACAAGCTTTAAAAGGTAAATTACATTAATAAAAAGATAATAAGCTGAAATTACACTAAAAGCTAAAATTAAAACTACACTAAGCTAGATCCTTTTCACTGTGTGATAGAGCTCCTCTTATTTATAGCAATGAAAAGAAGGATCCATAAGGAGAGGAGCGTCTCATAAGCTTCATTTTTGGCCCTGGATTAATAACGAACCCTTAATCAACCCTTAGATCACCTCTACGTTTCTCAACCAATGAAATGCTTTGGGATTGCCAGCGTGGCTTAAGTCATGTCAGACGTGTCAGGCTTTGGCTTCTAGAAGAGGTGGGCATGTAGTGGAGAGGAGGTTTTACCCTGTGTAAATCGTTGTGGTGAAATGGGAGGGAAAGAAGATGTATAATAACTAAAGGCGGAGTTTTTATTGCTTTAACTTGGGTCAAGGTGTTTGTGGTGTTGGGCTTTTTATTTCATTACTTGGGCCTTGTTTGGACTTGATTAAATGGATTTGGATATTTGGACTTTAAGTTTCATTTTAGGCTTATGAATAATATTATTCAAGAGCTAATATTAGAATGATTACAGATTACTAACTAACTAGATATGATTTTGCTGTGAGATATCTTGAAGTCGTATCTCTAACTATGCCAATAGGAATCCTTTTATAGAAATAATGGAAAAACCTTAACTGACTATACAAATCACATACCAATCTTATCCTAAAATATCTCACACATACTCATAAGACGTGACTAACTATTTTCTACTAACATTACTAACTATTTGCATCAGTACTTATCATTTTGTACTCTTAAACCAACTATAACTTCAGTACAACTATTTGGTACCTGTCGGTACTAAGTTAGGAAAACATAAATCCTAACAATCCTCCCCTTAAAACAATGAATGTTGAACGCTTTTAACTCATGTTTCTTTCAATTCTTTTAACACATAGAGGATGTTATCCAAACACTCATACCATTTCTTGACTTTAAACACTATCCTTCATTAGCTACAACCTTTCCTACTCAGAAACACAACAACAACTTTTCAGAACAATGCAACTAAGTTGGCTCTTTGTAGTTTTTGGTGTCAAACTAACCAGCCATTAACGGATTTGATGTTCCTTTACCAGTAGCGTTTGCTTTGGATAGTTAACCTTCATTTAAAAACATGGATTTTAAAAACATGGTGAGTTAATTACCATACAGTTTTTGGTAAACTGTCAACCATGAACGGAATTGATTTGTCTTTACCAAATACCGTTTGCTTTTGGACTAGCCAATGCTTCATTGCCATAACATGGTGCATTGATAAACCATATAGTTTTTAGCAAACTATCAGCTATCAACAGATTTGATTAGTCTTTACCATGAACTGTTTGATCATGGACTAGCCAACTCTTAACCATGAAGCAAGGTGAGTTGAGAACCCTACAATTTTTGGTAAATTGTCAACCATAAACGGATTTGAGAAGTCTTTACCACAAGCCGTTTGCTTATGGACTAGCCAGTTCTTATGCCTGTTAAGCATGGTGAACTGATGACCATTTGTTGTGTGGTGGTTAGCCAACACTCAAACCCTTCTCAATCCCATCAATCTTATTCTTCAGGTTCTAACTCTGCAAGTAACTTCTTGATAAATCTAATCAACTCTAATGCCATAGTACTGTCTTCTTCAGACTCTAACTTCAATTTCAGCATTTGCATCAGTACTTCCTTTCTCAAAGGATACTTCTTTTCTACCAGCATATGAATGACTAATCCTGTCTCAGTCACTAAAGTATGTACTCCTGAAGAACCATGTAGCTTCCAACTCACAATATTCCAATCCTGCTGTGCATTCCAAAAATCATTTTCATCATCTGGATTGAACATAACCATCAGATCTCCCCAAAGTACTCTGTCAAAACCTTCAGGTATCTCATCTTGAAATCTGTCCATTACCAGTTGATACACAGCATTCAAATCTTCTCTATCAAATATGGACAATACTCTCATCAAAGTGCTAAAATATCTCTTTTGTCCATTGCTTCTAATCACCACATTTTGATTAATCTCTTCAATGTGTTCAGCTTGATCAGTCTGTGGTTTAGTTCCAAGACATTCTGTCTTCCATTCTTTGATAGGATATTTTCTGTCAAGTATCTCAAAATCCACTTCTTTTTCTTCATCCGGAGCTATTGTTAAATGTAATCTCAGCTCATCATTCTCTTTGTCACTATCATCTTCAGAAGTGTTTTGAATATATCTTCTTTTTCTTGACTTCATCTTCTTCCTAGTACCAAGTTTTCTTTTTCTAGTACTCTCATCTTCTTTATTCTCCTTCTGAACTTCTTCTTTACTTTCTTCTTTGATCACTTCACTCTTAGATAAATCAACTCCTTTCTCATTCATCTTTTTGATCAACCTTTCATCTTCAGCAGACCCAATAGAGATGAAATCTTCATCAGACCTCTTAATCTTCTCATACAAAGCTTGTACTTCCTCAAACTTCTTGACTTTCAATTCAGCATGCTTGTAGTTTCCTACATGCTTTAAGTAGGTCATCATTGCTATTAATGCTTACTTGGATCCAGCCTTACTGCCACCAAGGTCGAAGCACCTGTTGGAGGATAACGATCAGGTATCCAATATCTAACACAACTCCCAAACTGCCTGAAGTAGTAGCAAGGGAAGGCCATTGTAACCGAATAACAAGTATGCTCCTCCCTGATCGATCGTCTATGAAGAAAAGAAACTTACGGATTAGTTTATCCTTGTTAGGCGTGATCAAGCTCCTCATGATTCGACAACTGGACCCTCTTCTCAACCTGAAGATGATACATCAGAGAAAGTGATCCATGAATCTTCATCAACATCTGATTCAGAACGAACAGAAAGTGAAACAGAAGCCGCTGCTCCTAAAGGTGACAAAGATCAAGGTGAAGTAGATTCGTCTAGAGTAACATCAGGAGTAAGCATACCTGTTAGTACACAAGGCCAGGCTGGATCAGACCCTGAAAAAGCACATGAGGCTCTGGCTGGACCAGACCCTGAGCCCATGCAAGAAGACCAGACTGGATCAGACTCTGGAAAAGTACATGTGTCTCTTGCTGGACCAAACCCTGAGCACATGGATGATGAATTCCTCGCTACAGCCTACCCAAAGGTTCATGAAAACCTGAAGCTCATAACAGACGAACGTGTCATCGAAGATAATCCAGAAAGTCATTCTGGTTCTATGTCTTCCATGAAAAATCTCGAAGACACTGATAACTTTGGGGATCAATTTCTTTATGACAAACCAACCGAAGATGATCAGGAGAAATCTAAAGTTGTAGATGAGTCTGATTCCACCATACCTGATCCAAGTCATCAGACCGTCACGTCAACTCCTCCAGTGATCGCTCCCGTCACTGATTTCTCATCTCCTAAACCTTCTTCACTGGTCACACCTCCACCAATCAACACGGAAGCTACAACAATCACCACATCTCTCCCAGAGATCACTCCATTCATCGCCCTTCAGCTAAGAGTGGCAAGATTGGAGCAAGAGATGTCTGAAGTAAAGAAGACTGATCACTCTGCTGATGTTTTGGCTTCAATTAAATCCCAAGTTCCTACGGTTGTTGATAAATATCTAGGAACAAAACTTGATGATGCTCTCCTTAGGATTCTTGAACGACACACTGCAGATTTAATCGAGAAATACTCTGTGCTGTCAGGCCCAGAGTCTATCAAGAATCAAGAATCTAAAAAGAGTCAGAAAGAGATTATCAAAATCAAAAAAGAACAAGGTGAGGAGAAACAAGAGTCAACTTACTCCATCAGGTCAACTGATAAAGTTGCTCTTGAAGAATTTGATCTAAAGAGTGCTCTCTTCAAACACATGAATAAGAACAAGACTGCAAACAGAAATCCTGCCAACTACCATCTATACCATGCTCTTATGGAAGCCTTAATAGCAGATGAAGATGCCATGGATAAGGAAGTTAAAGACAGGGTTAAAGACCACAAAAGAAAGCATGACAGTGATGATGATGAAGATGATGATGATGATGATGAAGGCCCTTCAGCTGGATCAAACCAGGGTAAGTCAGCAAAAAGGAGAAGACACGATTCAGGTGCTTCTGGGTCAGCTCAACCTCCTACAAAAGATGATGAGCAAAGTTCGAAGAAACCACGGGAGTCTGATGCTTCTGCTTCCAAACAACATCCAGCTCTTACCTCAACTGGATGGCAGATCACTGACACAAGAGATGTTGTTGTTGACTCTTCGATGCACAGATCTGATCCCGAATCAGAACATTCTGAACAATCCTCATATGACATTCCAATGCAGGATGAAGAGCATGTCTCAGATCTGGAGGACACCGATAACGCTCACATTCCCAAGGTGTCGACCACTACGTGGTTTAAGCCGATTCCTGAAGGCGAGAGACCAGCTACACCTGAACCAGAATGGACCATTCCCCCGAATGATTTCCCGGAACCAGAGAATAACTGGGCAAATACATACGCCACAACGTATCAAGTTCCCGCGGAGAACAAGCTTCAAAGGAAGTCGTATGATATTGGGTCATTCATCAAATGGTTCTGCAGACGAACAGGAAAGAAGAAGCTCTGCAAAGCTGATTTAGAAGGTCGCAGGCTTCAACCTGTTAAAGCCTTCATAAGAACAGCGTCCTTTCTTCAATATCAGATGGATGAATGCCATAAGCTGCTGACGAATAAGGTTGATTTGGGTAATCCTGAGGGTCATCAAATTCTGCAAAATATATATGAACCACTGCCCTTAGGAGGACCACCAGGTCAGGTAACTATTCAACCACAATTCTTCTTCAATAAGGATCTGGATTATCTTCTGACAGGTGACAAAGAGCGAAAAATTGCCTTATCCATATCCAAGCTCAAAGCCGCTCGTTACCTAGACTTTGGCCTTGAAGAATTAGTTCCATCTTTGTGGGTTGAAAGTGAACGCGAAATATACTTTCAGTGCGGCCAATGGCCTCACTCACTGTGGTGTGGTTTAGAAGAAAGGAATTCTACATCAACAAACACAGTGAGCCCTCTGATCGTGAAGCAGTCAGATCGCAGATGCGAATTCTCAGTGTGATCAGTGTCAAGGTGTTCGAAAAATACGGATACAACTACCTAAGAGAGATAATTCTTCGCCGAGCTGATTACCAAGAATACAAGATCTCGGAAAAGGATTTCAAAAATCTTCATCCAAATGATTTTGAAGATCTGTTCCTACTCAATATTCAAGAAAAGCTCAACCATCTGCCCAAGACAGACAAGACTAGTCTTCACACGGCAGTCAACATGTGGATAAGAAACCTGGTAATCAGGAATCGTGTGGGAGACTTGCAGCTCAGGATTGAAAGTTATCAAACAAAGATCAACCTTGAACGTCTAAATTGGGATGCAGCCGACTATTACTTTAAAGAAGACTCATACGATTGTCCCTAAGCCAAGAGCCGTTGTCTACAGAGACAGAAATGATCAAATAAAGTTGATGAGGCTGAATGAGCTACACAAGTTTAGTGATGGGACGTTGACAAGAGTCATGGAAAAGCTGGACCACATGGTTAAAGACTTTCAACTGTTCGAGTACAATAAGGGCATGGAGACTAGGAAATGGTCAGAGGATGACAAGAGAAGAAGCAAAGACTTCATCACTGCGATCGAGAAAAGACTACAGATCAGGAGGATCTTTCAAAGTCTAGAAAGCTTTGTTGGAGGAAGAATAAGAGATATTGACTACAGGCTGATCAACAGAACAACGTGACGACATCGTCGTTACAATAAAAAGGTCAATTTTTTCTTATTGTGAATAATATACCTTGTACATTAGTAAGTAGTTAATCTTTTATAATAAGTGTAGGAAAAATTTATATCCTCAAGATTGAGGTGGACAGTTAAAAGTTTCTACATACTTTGCGAATTAAGGCCACACTTTTCTCCCAAATTTTATAACATATTTAAATCAATTGATATCCAAAATGTCAAAGGGTTTAAAATTTTTAATAAGGGAAGAAAATGTGATTAAAATATGTGTATAATAATAACCGTGATTATTAGGACTCATATACTCCGCCCAAACGTACTAAAACAATTGGGCGAATACCGAAGCACATTGAGGGGGAGCGTTTCTGAAAAAATAAATAAAAAACGATCGAGGTACAAAACTCTTTGATTTTCATATCAAAAGTACCTAATTGAATTTCAATGTGTTTTATTGGAGAAGGAGAACTGTACCAAAAGACGACCATGCATTTTAAATTATATGAGTTTCTAAAGGATGGTAAAGGTTATGGTATTATTCCCAATGATCCATCCAAAACCGGATGGATCTACCCAAGGACAATCCACTAGTTAGTGTAGAATCCTATGGATATGACATAATAAAAGTAGTAAAAGCGATAATAAGTCAAACGCGCCGACTGAGATGGGGCTAGTACTGGAAATAACCCAATAAAGTTCTAGTCAAGACGTCTTGTAAGCACTGAAGGGGTTAATAATTAAAAAAAAAGGAAAGATAAAGGGTGTAAAGAAATGAAGCCCTCCATACACTTAGGCAAAACCGGGTCAATCATATGCTGCCAGAATCACTAAGATGATTGCTGACATTGAAGATCGACATCATGGACCCAGTGATGCAATGCACAACCCTCCCTAGCCACTCAGAATCTTTCAAAAGATTTCTGTTTCAATTCTCACGGAGACTAAACACGTTATCTATTGACTTTCTCACTCCGAGTTAGTTGATATTGAACAGGTGGCAGTCAGCTCCAGCCTCCGATTACTAGAACCAAAACGCACTATTGAGTCTAGAGCCAAGAGATCGTCAATTAATCTCGTTAGGACACATATCCAATTCTCTTGTCTTTCACACACTGTGGAAACAAGTCTATCCTAAGAGTCCTACGCATTATCCTTGTGATATTGCCAGAACATCCGAGTGAAACGATGGTTTTTCACAATGAAGATGGAAATCCTGCTAGAGCCAACATCAAACAAGCTCTAGGTAGGTGACTTGTGCGATTCTACAAGAATCAAACTTGTGTCAACTGGAAAGAAACGATGGTGCGATTCTGTGTGAATCAAACTTGTTCCAGTATAAGAATTGACGGTTATTGATCATTTGACAAACAATCAAATCTCTCGAAGTGTTACAAAATATTTTCATAAGAAACACTTAGACTGACTTTTCAAATCAATTTTCTCTTTATTACTAACTGTTTCATTACAGGATATCTTAAAGATGGAGATGGAGATGGAAATTCGCAGCACCTTAGATATCAAGTGAATAACCGAATGCTCAGACACGACCTACACTTGTTATGAAGTTATGAAAGACCTCATAAAGGTGTCAAAGCTTCCGCAAACTCTGATATCATGTATTTCTTCACAAGTGCACAAGATGGCGATCCATTACAAGATGATGTAAGATTATGTTTGGGTGATGATCTCAAGAAAGCTCAAGATCACAATCAAAGACAAGTCTAAGATGAATCAAAAGATCACTATCCCAAATGTACAAGATATCAAATGTCTACGAGCTAAAGACTGAAGTGACTAAGATTAGTATTTTCAGGGGTGACCTCCCTTAAGGGGAGATTGTTAGATATTAGAAAAAGACTCGGTCACCCCGTGTATTTTACTGTTTATTATAGCTCGTAGTTTAATAGTTAATAGTATGATTTTCGGTATTAAGCCGGGTACTAATACCCGGTATATTGTAAGAACTATATAAGCCTCTTCCAACTTTGGAAGAGGTAAGCTAGTCATTTATTTTCTTTTCATATAGAAACACATTTTCTCTCTCTAGAAAACTCTCTCATGTGTTTCTCTCTCTAGAAACTAGCCAAATCCAAGAATCGACCCCGTATTATGATATATGATATACCACACTAAGACATTCTATTATCTTGTGGTTAATAGAGTTTTTTAAAAGTGTTTTGTAAGATGGTTAAAACTCGCTCACAAAGAGACTCATTTCCTGGTCAGAATACCCTAGTTTCTTAACATAGTTTAAATCGATTTTTAACACAACAAATCCGATTAATCCTAGCCTAACCGATTAATTGATAGGCGATACCCGGCCTCCAGACTAGCGCCTAGCGATTTTTGCAACCTTGCTTTTAAGGTCGAACTTATAATTTAATGTTCTTATGGGAAATAAAAGTCCAGCCTTTTCAAATGTCGCGGGGACCACATCATTCATAATCGGCCGCACTGTAGAACCGTTGGGCGAAAACGGGTCTGTTTGTTTGTCACGTGGCTCTCACTTCACATCAAGATTGCAGTATCTCTGACTTCGTTCCGGTCGAAATTAGGTAGCATGAAAACGAACGAGACGGGTGTCATCATGATTGAAATGAGATGACACTGAAGACGTTATAATTTTCGAGAAAAATAGAGATGCACGCGAAAAAATATGGCTGATTATGTGATGTTGGGGGTAGTATGCTATCAAATAAAATGATAAAGACGTGAGTGTGATCTCGGCACAATGTGATTCGGTGTCATAATTTTAAGGGGTGCTTGGTTGGATGTTTTAAAGGGTAAGAAAAAGTAATGACAATGAAAAATAATAGTTGGGTTTCTACAATGCAATCATCCATTCTCTAAAAGTGAGTAATATTTCATTACTCACCAAATTGGGAGTATTGAAAATTTATTAGCTGGTTACACTTTGTTTCTCCACTATCCCACTCCTCCTAAATTCATGCTAGTGTATTTTTGTTTATATAATGGCAACAGAGATATGTAACTATATTTATACAAAATATTTTATCTGTGATCGAATGATATAATTAGTTTTTGCATGTGATTAAAAAATGTGTAAATTAACAATGAAAGTAATATCTATGTAGGCTATTGTAAAATACACGCATATGTACTTATTTGTAAAGTTTTGAAGATTAATTTCCTCATTTGATGTTGTTATTCCATGTTTTCGAGAATTTTATAGAAGATTCAGTTTTTTCTTATTCCTTAAATATTGTAAGCAAGCGTGCCCTTAGAAGATTCAGTTTTCCATTGCTATTTTTTATTTCAACCAAGCGTGCCCTTAGATATATGCCACAAAGTTGATTTAAGTTGAAAATAAATGTCATCTTAAATGTTAGTTTTGCAAATTTCCATAACAAAATAAGTGTTCAATCCGTAACTTTTTTCTTTTCAAGTTGAACTAATAACAAACCCGTGAGGAAATTCAATGATCACATCATACTAGGGATGAGCACGGTACCGCCGTACTGGTTCCGTACCGAATTAGTGGTACCGGTTTTTTCCCGAGCATAAATTAGTGGTACCGGTACCATACCGAACGGGATTCGGATACCGGTACCGGGAAATCGGGTTTTTCCCCCTTTTTTTGGGGAATTTCCCGATTTGGTACCGGTCCCGTACCGAATTAGTGGTCCCGATTTTTTTTCACCTTATTTCGTAGTCCCGGTACCGTACCGTATACCGGGTTCCGGTACGGTTTCGGTACGGTTCCGGTTCGGTTTCGGGATTCGGGTCAAAATGCTCATCCCTACATCATCCACTTATACTAATTTTATAAATTCGTTGCAAAAAATCCGAGAGAGAATTCAGCTAAACTGAACCGAGAACTGGATTTTTTATTGTTGTGGCCAAAAACTAGGCCGACTGCCCGACTATATACTCTCAATCTTTGGTTCAATTTTTAGGAGTTTGCTTGGTTTTGCACAATCCTACATTTACAGCTCAGATTTAAGGATAATTGTTTGTTTTGAATATAACGTATTGACTACTCAGATAGACATTTATCTTGTTATTGCATACATCAAAAAAGAGAACGACATCTATAAACTGAGGGGAAAGCACACGATACAGAACTTGTCAACCGTATAGATAGTGACTTTCTATTTTGCTGTCCAATACTCCATTTGTCTTGCTCTTAGAGCGTAAGGTGTCATGGCTAAAAAAGCTATGCCATTTGGGCCTCACTGAGTGCCACATCACTATCACTGCCACCTCATTTCAACACAACAACTCAAAATACCTCCCTCACTCATAACATACCATATTTTTGCCATTTGGGTCCCACCACTCACCAATTTATTTATTTTCTCATTTTTTCACACACTAAATTTATTTCATTTAAATAAAAATACAAATTTCAATACGGAAAAAAAATACAATACGGAATTTAAAAACAATACGGAAAAAAATTGGTGACAGAATTTAAAAGAAAATTTAGAAGGAAAAAAAATACAAATATAGTAATCAATATTTTTGCTATCTCAAAAGCCTGTTTAAGAAAGAACTCAAGCCCAAGTTTAGTAGAAAAAATCAGTTAGATAAGGCTAATGAGATATTTCTTCTTCCTAGTTCCTATATCTGTTCTTATCTACGCAGATGGCTGTGTCATCAAGAAAAAAAAAGACTTCAAATAAGCAGGTAAAGTGCTTAATTCATTCTTCCTAATTTCTTACAAATCGAAAAAAAAAAAAGTTATCTGTCTGCTTCTGCGTCGGTTAAGTGGCTAATTCAGAGTGGCGAAGGAAGTGGTGAGTGGTTGCGGTATCGTGGTGAACGATCTGGCGAAGCCACATCGGACTGGCGAAGGAATAAAATCACCACACCGGACGCTCTATATTAATCTTGACCTTGCAGACGTCAGCTGTATAGTAGAAACGGTTATGGGTCCCGTTACTAAAAGCACCTTATAAAAGCAGTGGTGGCAAAAGGGCGAGAGGGTTCGGGTCACAAGAAGTTTTATAGTACAAGTAGGAATGGGTCAAAACATGTTTCTGATGCAGGTTGAAACGGGTCATAAAGGTAGTCTTGCAAATAAATTTGTCATTTTTAGGAATTATTACTAACACTTTATAACTACAACGATTACTCAATAATAGGGTTAAGGCTCAGTTGGCCACCAAGATTTCTTAGAGGCTTGGGGAGGGGATGTTTGGTTAGGGGAGGTCTCAAGTTCGAGTCTCACCCGAGACTTTTACCCCTTAAGGCGGAATAAGAGAAAGTACAGGCGGGTTCAGGCTACAGCATATTCCCCAATTGGATGTCACCACTAACAACTAACAAGCCGTTCTAAAAAAAAAAGGGCATGTGAGGGTTAGAGAGAGATTTTTTGGCCGACTTTCAAGCCATAAACTATGACCCCAAATGAAATACTAATATAAAGTACCAGCCCCAACAATGCACCACTACGTCAAAAAGAAAGTTTCATGGAAGACACCTAGGTTTTGATGGCATAAAAGTGGACGGACACTGTCGATGGCCCCCATTTTGTGATATCTATAAAATCTCGTTTAGTTAATTGAACTTCACGCATTCCGCAGAGAACCTTAAAAGCAAGCTTATCTTCTCTTAAGAAGAAAACGAATAAAAATCCAAGACAAAAAACAAATTGCATTGATAGGCACATGTGTTACCTGGATTCCAATACCCCAAAAAGCTTTAAAGTTGATGCCCTTTTTGCAGAGAATTTATAATAAATCAAATAGATGCAACACATGGTCCGTCCTATATTTAGCCATCAACTTCCAATACAAATTTTGTAACATAAATCAGCTACATCTAAGATACTGAGATATCGGGCCGAAACCCAATCCGGGTAATCACAACCCGCTAGACAAACCCGCAGGCCAAACCCGGCGGTTACAAAAAACAGTTAAAGAAAACTTTGAATTTAACGTTTATTTTCGAAGGGAAACACCGGTATAAATCTAGACCGAGGCACCACTTTTAGACACATGTATTCATGAAATATAAATAGTAACTAGATTGTAAACGTTACCTGATAATGATGCCAATGTGACTGATTAAATTAGAAAAATACATATTTTTCAGTGTTATGTGGTATATTGATATTAAAAGAACCATTAAATGGGCCAACAATTGCATATGGAATCATCAAAACCACTCTGTGGTTTTCCAGTTTCGGAATCAAGAACAAACCGGCATCAAACATCTTTACCAGAAAACAGTTTGCTAAATCAAAGGAAACACAAAATCAAAAAAATCAACTTGGTTATAAAACAAATCTTCGAAAAAAAGAGACCCCAACAAATATGCTACCAGTGTGAGTGAATGAAACACTATCACAACAAAAGGGTTACATCCCTGCAACATATCAAAACATAACCCGAAAATTATAAGGCGCCACGAAAAACAAAAGGGTAATGCACTTTTTTCAGATCGGAGAACATAATAATAGAACCACACTTGGATAACGAAAGTCGCAAAAAAGGACAAAATCAAAAACATCATGAAGGAACAAACACACTCTTGAAGAATCGAGTATTCGCATCCGAGAGAAGATCATCAGTTGATTCACGTTATCCAAAGAAAAACCCCAAATATAACTGGCGGTTTTTAGCGAATATCCCCAATTTGCGAGAACCCAAGTTTTGTGGCACGAACAAAATCCATGGAGTCCCGTTGATACTAACACAAGAAGAAGAAGAAGAGTGATTAACCAATCGCCATCTCCACTCGTGGTTACACACACACAGAGAAAGAGAGACTGAACGCCTCACAAAGGAAACGAACTCCACACACAGAAATAATTAATCAGAGACGAAAAGAGGGCGGACATATAAACAAAATGGAACACACAACACTAAGGGAATATAATTAAAACCCCTAATAGGTTTTACAAAAAACCGAACCCACTCCTCCACTTTTCATTAATTTCAAAAAAATCAGAATATATATAATTATAAAGAAATTTTATTAGGGTTTAGGCTTTGTTCTAAGTTACCCCTTAACTCTAGAGCGAATTAGTTAACTTTGCCTAAAAAAACCCGAAGAAAGAAATATAGTAGACTCGAAATTACACGTGGCCTACTAAATTGGAAGAAAACATTTATAAGGATAATTAACCTTAGGGTATATTCTGATATTTTAAAAAACGTCAAAACATACTTATTTGGTTATGATGACAGAAATTTTTTTTTGAATGATTAATTTAACTTATTTGGATAATGATAAGTAATATCTAAAGCTTTTAAGAATTTAAGGTAATCAAAACCTAAACTTCTATTTGGAATAAAGATAAGAAAATTGTTTAAGACAGTCTATTTGAATATAATGATAAGCGAAAGCTCTTTTAAAAAAAAAAAAAGGATTTTATTACTATATTTGGCTTATGAAAAGTATATATAAAGGAATTAAAGATTTTTTAAAAGAATCAAACCTGCTGCTTGCGTTTATACGCATAACAAAAAAAACGAACCATTGCTGCCATTAGAGACGAGGTATTGTCAACCAGTCATTCTAACACCGAAACCTGTGAATAATCAAAGTGGATGCATAAAAAAGATGTCAAATGTAGAAGAAAAGAAAAAGGATATTCGAAAATGAACTACAAGGGTGTTCACAATTGAACAAGCATAACTTGATTTTATAGAAGACCACAATATTTGTGGGTCAAGGCCGAAAAGAAATCAACATGCCTTCAAGGTTTTCTTCTGTTCAAGCAGATTACTGTCAAGAATGTAGCATGAGGGCTGAAGAACAACCTCCACCGAATCCAACAAATGGCGATCCAAAAGGATCAAAGTGACTGGAAACGACCCTGAAATGGGATAAGAAGACATAAAAAAAAACATCAAAGTCATCAAATGGACAAAGAAAATATCAAAGATCAAACGAAAATGAAAGACCCTTGAAAGGACACGAGAACAGGGAGAAAGCGACAAGCGTTTGTGATTACGGGGGAGAATATTAGGCCGAAACCCAATCGGTAATCACAACCCGCTAGATAAACCCGCAGGCCAAACCCGGCGGTTACAAAAAACAGTTAAATAACTTATTTACATTTAATTTTCGAACGAAGGTACACAAGACGGATAAATCTAACACAGACTACAACTTTTTAGACACACTGATTCACATGTAATAAAAAAAATAAATAGGAACAGATATGTAAACGTTTCTGATGCCAATGATGAAATGATTAATAGAAAGTTCAGATTTTGTCTTGTTTCGTGGTATATTAATGATTAAGAGATCCAAAGAAATGGGCTAAGCGATTGAGAGTTTGATTAGATTTGTAAGAAAACAAAGTCAGTGTCAGTGCATGCTTTACGATTCGTGATCCGTATCCTCATCTCAAAGTCGCTTGGGAAGAATAACAAATCTGATTTAATGCGCGTACTAGGCAAAGCATGCCTTCATCTTGACGACACTTGCTTGATTAGTCTGTTAATGTAAACAATTAAAGGATCATATAATGCAAAAGATAAGGGACCCTGTAAACCTCTAGTAGCGAAAAGGATACCTCAGCAGCACTAATCTAGTCGTTACGCTGCGCAAACATAAATCATCCTAGCAACTTACATCCACACAGCATGTCCACAATTAAGCCAGTTGCATACCTACTGAGCAAGATAAATCTCATCTTAGGACCACGGCTTCGCAACAAAAATACCATAAAATAGAAAGTAAGCGCACATCCCAAAGCTGACTGAACCAGGACGAGATATCATTCCATGAGTAAGAAGAAAAGGAAAAAACAATGCAACAATAAACATTAGGCTGTTGGTGAAGTTTTAAAAAGAACACGCTAAATACTATTAGAATGGCTGAATCGATTTGGAAGTATCACCAGCAGAGTAGATGTACAACTTCCTAAAACAAACGTTTTAAAATATAATTTGAGAAGTTTAAGATATTGGTTATTCAAATAAAAAAATTTTCGCACTATTATTGTGTTTCAGATAAGTAACTTAGAGGAAAATGACAATTTTATTTCACAGAAAAGCGCCAGCGACAGACACCTTATTACCCGAAAAATCCTAAAAATAACACATCTATATAATTTCAAAGGATCAAAGTAACACATAATTGACGACGGGGCCATTAACCTAACAGGAAATCGACAGCACTTCCCCACAAGGAAACATAAATAAGACAGAAGTAAGTTGCCTCATATGGACCAATAATATAATATAGGGTATAGTGTGATATGCTAGTAAGATACACAGCATGAAAATCAACCTCTATGTCATCATTCTAGAAAAAGAGGAACTCGAATTTACGTCAAGCCTGCCAGGGCGTATGAAGTGCATGATACCTATTGTATCAGCTCGATTGGTTTGCCATAATGGACCTTCACCTTCACTGTTTGGTCAAAAACCCATTCCATCTAAACAAACCAAATTCAAGATAATGTCATGGTAGTGGGTAGCAACGGTCCAAAACCCGAACCGGGACCAGGCTAGGACCGGACCGAGACCCGAAACCCGTCAAGAAAAGCCGGACCGATGACCTGTTACCGAAATGGTACGTCCGGTCCGGGTCGGGCTCCGGTCCGGTTTATGCGGTCCTTCGCGTTCCGGATCGCTGGTCCTATATATGCTTAATCACGGGGTTTTGGGGACTGACCGGGGACCGAGCCTTTTGCTGGACCGGACCCAGCCGGACCGTGAGTACCGAATTTTGGTCGCAAAACCCCCGGACCGTGGACACGGGACGCGCGCTGGATCCGGTTCGGTCGGTGAAGTGCAGGATCCAGTGTATCAGCTCGATTGGTTGCCATTATGACCTTCACATTCACTGTTTGGTCAAACCCATCCATCTAAACAAACCAAATTCAAGATATTGTAAGTTCCCACAGATAAATATTGAGAAAAAACAATGTAAAATGGTTCCACAGCCCTTTTCACAGGCTTAATTCTTTAGCTCACCTGATTTAAAAGATCCATTAGAATTCGTTGCACTTCTCTATCAGATCCGGTCTGAGCATCAAACCTGGCAGTAGCTATTGCATCTACCTCATCAATAAATATGATTGCAGGTGCATTTTCTTTGGCAAGTCGGAAGACATCACGAACCATACGCGGGCCCTACATCAATCATGAAATATTTAAGAGAACTAAAGTTGACGAGTCACTAGTGTACCATATTGTGTAATGGCAACCAAGTATCACATCACATTTGTGGTGTCCATAAATAAGAAAATGTTTTATGACCATTATGTTGGTTCAATGGTATAGCTTGCAGCTTTTTGTATTAGCAATACGTGACAGCCTGCCCATGGAAACGTAAGAAAGGAAATTCTTAGAAGCACCATATTGTATAATGGCAACCAAGTATCACATCACATCTGTGGTGTCCATAAATAAGAAAATGTTTTATGACCATTATGTTGGTTCAATGGTATAGCTTGCAGCTTTTTGTATTAGCAATACGTGACAGCCTGCCCATGGAAACGTAAGAAAGGAAATTCTTAGAAGCACCCTAGAAGCACACCTCGCCTAAATACTTCTGAACAAAGTCTGAGCCAACTACTCTGATAAAGGCTGCTGTAGTATGGTTTGCCACGGCTTTGGCAAGCATGGTCTTTCCGGTTCCCGGCGGACCATAGAGCAAAACACCACGAGGAGGGTCGATTCCTATCTGTTTGTACAACTCGTGATGAGTCAAAGGTAACTCAACAGCTTCACGTATTTCCTGCTTTTGAATGTCACAGCCTCCAATATCCTAGCAAAGTTACAAAGATGGTGCAAATAGTTACTAAAACAACTGATTAGGGGATAGAAGTCATATCAGATAGCATGTTTTCATAATATCATTCAACTAGTAATCGAACCTAAAATACACCACAAGCGGCAAAGGTGATTAGCTAACAAAATCTTATTATAAGACATATTAGGGATAAAGCCGTAGAATACCAACGAACTTTTCAAGATTTATCAATTTGGTACGTGTACTTCAAAAATTATCGATTTGGTATGTGTATTTTCATAAAGTGTTCTCATTTGTACATTTTGATGATGTTCCACGTGTCAGCCTATCACGTATGACACGTCATCAAAATGTGCAAATGAGAACACTTTGTGAAAGTACACGTACCAAATTGATAATTTTTGAAGTACACGTACCAAATCGATAAATCTTGAAAAGTTCGTTGGTATTCTACGGTTTTATCCCTTAATATTACATAGACTTATGATCGAAAAAGAGGTTACAGATTGGAATGGTGTAAACTTCCATGAATTCTATGTTATATCTCAACTATCCTGATTGACCTCCCAGACACTTTCCATAATCAGAAAATTTTGATATTTTAGCAGAGTTACATAGGCAGGAAAGACAGAAGCTAATGAATGGCAGTTCCCAAGATCTGTCAAGGTTAAGAAACATACATTTCTATTTAAATTCAGTAAGCTTGAACTTCGCCACTAATTAGTATCATAAAACTGAACTTTCTAGGCTCTGTCCTACACAACAACGAACCTTAGGTGACAATTACAGAAAGTCTACTCAATCATATTAAACCTAAGCTCTGTTCCAAAGAATATCTTAACTACTGCGTCGCAATTTGATCTTTTCTACGACATCAAAAGTAGTTATCTGAATCAAACTTTTCGAAAACCTTACTTTAACCAGAGCGTGCAGGAGCTTAGTTTTTAGTAATAAACATATCTTTATTAGTTATGGAAGCTTATGATTGGAAGTAGAGATCGAATTTTACAGCATAGAGTTTCTAATTCTAGAGAAGGACAAAAGTCGTGTGAGAAACAACCTCAATTCTCAACATATATGAGTCCCTTCATCAATATATTGTAGGTTATTGACAGATGTTTATGCATAATAGATACTTTGTATAAGACGCAAATCTAATAGAATGTTTAGCAGGTATTTGGGATTGTGTTTGCTGAAGGACATTTTCAAAAAGTAGTTCTCAACGACTAAACATGCTTTTTCAAGAGTTTGTTTTCCCTATTGACAACGCTAGCAAAATCATCTTTTGTTACGAATGGTTTGCAAAATACTACTTTCTGATTATCTGCGTTTTGCAAACACAATGATTATACAATCTCCTCCCAATCGCAATCCCATGCCCCCTTTTACTTCCAAGGTAATCCACTCTAGCTAGTATCGTCATATTAATCAATAACCAAAGGGCTATTTATATTATTGATAAAAATTTAAACACGGCATTCACCATGCCATTAGTTTGTATCCAATAATAAGTAATTAAGTAGAGTTCATCAACTAACTAAAAAGCTAAACTCTAGAAGTATAACAACAGTCCATATAACATTTTAATTTGGTTATCAACAAACCCTACAAGAACTCAAAACTAAATATTCGATGTAAAATTTACTCACATTATTTGTAACATCCGGCTTCTCAGACTGGCTAAGAAGCGAAACACCAGAATCAGCCCTCAGGGTCTAGGCAACACTTTCCAACTAGAGCATGTGATTGTTGGTGCAATTCATAAAATAGGGGGTCATAATAAAAAAACAGACGGCGAGAGGTTTCAAAATCTCGCACGCGCATGAACAGTACTCTCACGATTAACAGTACTCGATACTTTAACATAGTAAGTATGTCCATTACTTGAGCCAACAATGCCATAGTTCTCATCAATCATCTCCAAAAACTGACCGATCTCAAGCGGGACTGACTGAATCCTCTTAACATCCTCTTGCGACCTCAGTTCTTCATGTTTCAAATTTTTTTGCTCCTCTTTGACGTAATCTTGTTGGATATCAAGAAAGTCGACATCGTGGTTAAGGCTTTTGAAGTTAGTGTAATCATCGTCTTTAGGGTGAAGAACCATCGTTGCAGCCATTGTTGTTGCGGAGAGAAGTGGATATGTAATGTTTATGATTTCTTGAGGAACAATTTATCGCATGCAGAAAGTTGAAGAAAGGATTTTTCTTTGGCGTTGTTTTTTATATAAAGTCTTGTACTATATGTATCGTATCATTAAATTTGTGATGTGATACGATTTGGTTTGCTTTTTGTAAATTTAGAATTATGCTTAACAAGCAAAATTAACCGCGCGTTGCTGCGGGACGTTAATTTTTCGCGTATTGTTGCGGGTCATTAATTTTTATTTTTATTTTTTATTTTTTAATTTTGCGCGGGTTTATTTTTTCGGTCTCATGTTTAATAACTTGATTTTTTTTTGCAATATTGGGCTCGTTTTGTTCGCAATTCAAAGATCTTTCCGTGGGTATTTTTTGGTCGGAATGACTCGATAGATATGTGTTATATATAAAAAAACGTAAATAGTTAGAAGCCGAGGGTACGTTTTGTAATTATTTTTTTTCTATTTATATTAAACTTCAACATTTTTTATAAAATCGTGCGTATATCAGAAGCATTGCAATATTGGACTCGTTTTGTTCGCAATGCGAAGATCTTTACGCGGGTATTTTTTATCTGAATGAATAGGTAGATATATGTTATATATTTGATAAGTAAAGTTTTCGCGTGTTGTTGCGGGCCATTAATTTTTATTTTTTATTTTTTAATTTTGCGCGGGTTTATTTTTTCGGTGTCATGTTTAATAATTTGATTTTTTTTTGCAATATTGGGCTCGTTTTGTTCGCAATTCGAAGATCTTTCCGTGGGTATTTTTTTGGTCGGAATGACTCGATAGATATGTGTTATATTTAAAAAAAACGTAAATAGTTAAAAGCCGATGGTACGTTTTGTAATTTTTTTTCTATATATATTTAACTTCAACATTTTTTTATAAAATCGTGCGTATATCAGAAGCATTGCAATATTGGGCTCGTTTCGTTCGCAATGCGAAGATCTTTACGCGGGTATTTTTTATCTGAGTGAATAGGTAGATATATGTTATATATTTGATAAATAAAGTTTATTATATAAAAAAGTCGTACTATTTTTTATTTGTACGGGTTTATTTTTTCGGTCTCATGTTTAATAGTTTTTTTTATATGGGCTTATGTGTTGGGCCTCATGTCGCGAGTATTTTTTTATCTGAATTGCGGGTTTAATTTTTGTGTTAAAATTTTATTTTTATTTTTTATTTGTACGGGTTTATTTTTTCGGTCTCATGTTTAATAACTTGTTTTTTTATATGGGCTTATGTGTTGGGTCTCGTGTCTTTTGTGTTAAAAAAAAATTATTATTATTTTTTTATTTGTACGGGTTTATTTTTTCAGTCTCATGTTTAATAGTTTGTTTTTTTATATGGGCTAATGTGTTAGGTCTCATGTCGTGGGTATTTTTTTATCTGAATAAGTCAATACTTTTGTAATAAATTTTTTTTTTTACATTGCCTAAAAAAAAACCAAATGGGCCGGCCCAAGTTTGAGAGCCCAACTACCAGCCCATTTTGATACGACGTCGTATCAAATGAGCTTTGATTATAAGTATAATTATGTCATTTTTAGTAATTTTGCAATAATAAGCTTTAGCCCCAGTCTATTTGCCAAACAAGTTTAAAAAAATACAAATTTCAATTTTGGCTTATAATATAAGCCCCAGCCTAAGCTCCAGCCCCAGCCCATTTCGCCAAACATATCCTAAGATAGCATGGCATATGTATCTTTCATATATGATTTAAGGATGTATAGGTAATTTAAATTGTTAACCGCTATTGAGATTTTTGACGCTACATTGAGTAGCTTTTTATTCTAAAGTTGTTTGTTAGCTTTTTTCCAAAAACAAATAAAAAGCTTTAAAAAACCTGCTACCAAACAGCCTCAAGATCATTAAATAAAGAGTAAATTGCAGAAATGGTCTCTGTGGTTTTGTCAGATTGCATGTCCCTACTTTTGTGAAATTGCAAGCGGCCTTTCTGTGAAGAAACTTTTTTTCCGCTTTGATCCCTGACAAGGACTAAAGTGGAACAAAATTGAAACAAAGTGTTGCAAAAATGGTCTCATGGACCAAAGTGGAACAAAAGTTCCACAGAGAGGATTTCGCTAAAAGGACCATTTCTGCAATTTACTCTTAAATAAACCAGATAGTAACGACAACGTGCTTGCTGTGCGCATTGGAAGATCAAGAGATAGCGACTTACCCTCTTAAGGTTACTCATATTCAACTAGTTCAATTTATTTGTTTGTTAGTACTTCGTGCTTTATTTGGTAATGGGTGGACACAACCTGATCAACCCATTACCCGTTCGACCTTCCACGTCTATTTGGTCAATAAACATTAACGGCCTACATTCTACACCAGTTGGTTCTGATTACACAATCGTTTATCGTTGAGCTAATAGTTAATGCTATCTTTATGTTTATTACTTTGGATGTTAACAAATGATAATAGGATTGTATGGTTTTTCTTGCTTTTACTGAAAGAGAATTAGTTTAAGAAAACTATTAAAACCCATAAGAGCAACTCTTTCACTTTCGATGTCTGTCGCTAGTTCTTAGTTCTTTCAGACAGTTTCAGACCAAATCAATGGTCTTTTACATCAAGACCTAAAATGACATTTATATTTTAGCAGAGGTATGAGTTCAAAATTTTAAAAAACACAATTGCAACTACATTGAATAATAGGGGCTTATCAGCCAAGAAAATCATCCCCACAAAACAGGGATACCAAAAGCCTTAACGAACATAATTGTGTCTTAAAAGCATAACAAAAGTAACATGTTTAATGAAATACTTAGTCGACCTCCTCAATCTTAGGGCCAGCACCGTTTGCACCAGCAGGAACATCATCACCCATTGACGCACCAGCAGCATCCCCAGCTCCATACATCTTCGCAATGATCGGGTTACAAACACTCTCAAGCTCTTTGACCTTGTCATCAAACTCGTCAGCCTCTGCAAGCTGGTTGTTATCCAACCAAGTGATCGCTTCATCAATCGCATCCTCGATCTTCTTCTTTTCGTCTGAGCTAAGCTTTTCCCCAATCTTTTCATCCTTGATCGTGTTTCGCATGTTGTACGCATAATTCTCCAATGCATTCTTAGACTCCACCTTCTTCTTATGCTCTTCATCCTCTGCCTTGTACTTCTCTGCCTCTTGAACCATCTTCTCAATTTCATCCTTTGAAAGCCTTCCCTTGTCGTTAGTGATGGTGATCTTGTTCTTCTGCCCAGTTGTCTTGTCTTCAGCCGACACATTAAGAATGCCATTGGCATCAATGTCAAAGCAGACTGTGATTTGTGGGACGCCTCTTGGGGCAGGCGGGATGCCAGATAGCTCAAATTTACCAAGCAAATTGTTATCTCTGGTTCTCGTTCTCTCACCTTCGTAGACCTGGATTAAAACACCTGGTTGGTTATCAGAGTACGTTGAGAATACTTGCTCTTTCTTTGTCGGGATGGTTGTGTTTCTTGGTATCAAAACAGTCATAACACCACCGGCAGTCTCAAGTCCAGTTGACAGAGGAGTGACATCCAATAGAAGTAAATCTTGAACCTTTTCGTTGCCCTCGCCACTTAAGATAGCAGCTTGAACTGCTGCACCATATGCAACTGCTTCATCCGGATTGATGCTCTTGCAGAGCTCTTTACCGTTGAAGAAATCCTGAAGTAGCTGTTGTACCTTGGGAATTCTGGTAGATCCACCAACCAAAACGATTTCATGGACTGTACTTTTGTCCATCTTAGCATCTCTTAAACATTTCTCAACGGGCTCCATACACTTCCTGAATAGATCCATATTCAGTTCTTCAAATCTAGCACGAGTAATGGTGGAATAGAAATCAACACCCTCGTATAAAGAATCAATCTCAATAGTGGTCTGAGCAGTAGACGATAAAGTTCTCTTAGCTCTTTCACAAGAAGTCCTCAACCTCCTAAGAGCTCTTGGGTTTCCAGTAATATCCTTCTTATTCTTTCTTTTAAACTCTTGAACAAAATGGTTCACCATTCTGTTATCAAAATCCTCACCGCCAAGGTGAGTGTCACCAGCTGTCGATTTAACCTCAAAAATACCCTCTTCGATTGTCAAAAGAGACACATCAAATGTACCACCGCCAAGATCAAAGATCAGCACGTTCTTCTCACCAACGCTGCTTGCCTTTTTGTCAAGACCATAAGCAATCGCAGCAGCAGTTGGCTCATTGATGATACGCATGACATTTAGACCCGAGATCACCCCAGCATCCTTGGTTGCCTGCCTTTGTGAGTCATTAAAATAAGCAGGGACAGTGACCACAGCATTTTTCACTGTTATCCCAAGAAAAGCTTCAGCAATTTCCTTCATTTTGATTAGAACCATGGACGAGATTTCCTCTGCAGAGAATTGCTTCTCCTCGCCTTTGTAGTTGACAGCAATCATTGGTTTCTCAGCGGGGCCAGAAGTAACCTTGAAAGGCCATAACTTGATGTCACTTTGTACAGATGCATCACTAAATCTCCGACCAATAAGACGTTTGGCATCTGTTTGAAAATAATAAGGCATGCATAAGCTTATAATCAAATATCAAGCAAATTACATAACTAAAGATAGAAAAACAATACAAAATCAATAAACCACAATACTGGTCTTAATAAAGATTTCAGAATATCTACCAATACTGATAATACTTTACTAACACAAGAAAAACCAATAAAAATTCAAAGCATACATACAGAACACAAAAAACGATTTTCACTATATACAGTCAACTAAACATAGCAAGCCTACTAATTTACGGTTTCATTAACCCAAAACAAATTATTAGAAACTAAATTATTTACCCAGAGAACCTAATGTTATACTTTGTATATACTAGTCCGCAACCTCATGAAACGACTTAAAGCTTAGAACATTGACCTAAAATAAGTCAAACACCATAGAAAGAACCTAAAACATAACTATGGAATTAAACATTAAAAGCCCGTAAAACAGAGCTACTAAACGCATAGATAACCTATAACAAAATATACAAATCCTATGATCTAGACATAGCAAATCTTAAAAAAAGACCATAAAGAAACACTCATGATCAAGCAAAACTTTATGTATAGTATTTTTTGATTATAAGCTATGTAAGATACAAAAAAAAAATGATATAAGGCTCAGTCTCTGTGTAAGAAGCAAAAATTATAAAGGCACAGGCTCATCAAAACAAATAAATAAATTTTTCCAATTATAAAAGTTTAGTGTTTACAGCTGATCCATAGAATCCAATTTGTCTACAGCTAAAACAATCGAGAAACAACATCAAATAAAACCCTAAGCCTATGCAAATAAAATCATCCCAAAAGCCCCTTCTTAAAACAGATATACTACAATAAAAAAAACAGTATAAAAGAGCTAGTAGACAAATAAAAAAACATATCATCTAGTTATACAACAATAAAAAAAACTTAGATCTAGTAATAATTATTAAAAAAGAATAAAAAAAACATACCAAAAACAGTGTTAGTTGGGTTCATGGCAACTTGATTCTTAGCAGCATCACCAATGAGCCTCTCGGAATCAGTAAAAGCGACATAAGACGGCGTGGTTCTGTTACCTTGATCATTAGCAATGATCTCAACACGGTCGTTTTGCCAAACACCAACACATGAATATGTTGTACCTAGATCTATTCCAATTGCAGGTCCTTCTCCTTTACCAGCCATTATTATGTTAACAATTGTTTGTTGAATGTGTTTATGAGAAAGTGTTTGTTTTTGTGTATGAAATAATAAAGAAGAGAGTGTTTGAATGAGAATGTGTGGTATGGAGGGATGGTATAAATAGGGTTTTTGGTCGATGGGCTTAGAGTTTCTAGAATGTTCTGAAACTGTTGGATTAGATTCTGAATGTGATATCGACGGCTAGGATTGTTTAGGGAGAGGAGTACTTGTTTTGGTCAACTTAGGTTTTATAGTCTCCAGCTGTACGTTTTTTCATGGAAATTGTTTTGTTTTGTTATTCTTTGGTTCCGTGTAATTTGTTGTCGACAATTTATTTAGGGCTTATGTTATATGTACCCCCTGAAACATCATTTGTACCCTCGGCTTTTTTTTGTTTTTTTTTTGTATTTTTTTTTTTTTGTATTTTTATAATTTTGTGTATGTTATAAAACTGTGACACGGAAAAAACGGAACGAAAAATATAAAGTTTAACAGGTCAAAAGTATGAAACTGTCAAAATTTACGGAACAGAAACTGATAAAAAACTGCGTTACACTGTAAAAAGAGGGGTACAAAATAAATCTTTCGTACTTTTTAGCACTATTTAGTAGGCCAGAGGGTACCAATAGTAGCACCCTTTATTTAGGATTGGTGGGTTTAAAACCCCCCATCATATTAGGATCTTTACCCCATTAACTTTGACTTGACATTTATAATTGTGCATTTAATTTTTCTTATTTTCAAAATAAATTTGCATCTATCAAACCTAACAAATTACGGTTAGCATTTTTTTATTTATCTCATGATCAGGTTAGTATCATTATCTTCACCACCCCATCACTATTGACCTTAAAAAAATAACTTTTACCAAAGCCTAATTTGACAGGAGGTGATGAAAGTGTGGTTTGACATGAGGTGACAGCGGCGAAGGTTGTTTAAAAACGGAGGTGTGATGCCTGTGTTGCGGCGCCGTAGTATTTTGAACGAGGTGGCGGCGGTGGTGAGTTTAAAAACAGATGTGCGGCGCCTGTGGTGGTTTGACCGGACGTGAAGGCGGCAGTGACTGTTTAACCACTCGTGTTTAGATGAAGGTGATTTGACAAACGGCGGTGATGGTTTTTTCGAAGGTGGCGGCGTTGGTGATGGTTGATCTTTGGGTGAGTGTTAGGTGAAAGAGGAAGTTAAATGAACATGAAATTAATGGTAATAAAAGCTGGCATTTAATATAAAATTAATTAAGGACCAAAGTGATGAATTCTTACCTTGTTATAAGAGATAATATACTATAATAAATGAAAGTAAAATGAAGTGCAAACCATAAGACCCTTTATTTATGTATTCTCTTCTCTTTTTCATTCAACACTAGCTTTATTACTCGGGCGTAAGCCCTAACCATTCTAAAAGAGGGTTGTTTTAATCGATAAGTCCATAAATAGGTAACGAACTTTCAGAAAAAACCTGTCTTAGGTCATGAACTTGGGAAAGTACTAATATAAGTAACGAAACTTGTTATGACTTGTTAAAATAGGTAATGTTACCATTTTGTTTGCCACATCAGCAAAATAAATAACATTTAAGTCCATTGATAGGTAACGAACTCTCAGAAACATAACACAGTAA
>BQNB010034871.1:0-51287 GCA_026074375.1 Tanacetum coccineum
AGGACCCAAAGTGACAGTTTGGAAGCTATTTTCTTCAAGTGGAGTACATTTTGTGAGATTTCAAAATCTGCATATATTTATGTTGGTAGAGAAAAAGTATCCTCTTACACCTGCAACAATCACAGAAATGCTCAACAAGAAGCTTCAAGCAGACCATTGGAATGAAATGCGTTATCAGCTTCTTAAGCTCATGACTAAACTGGTCAAGAATCCTAGAAGTGTTTGAATGCATCCTCCTGGTGATGGTGAAGACTTTTAATGAAGAAACTTGAGATTTAGAAAAAGAATATCAAGTTTAGGGGATGATTGTTAGGATTAAAAGCTTCTTGATGTTGTTTGGAAGTAACTGTTGCTAAGGTTAGAGTTACTACTGCAAGTATATATTACTACTGCTAATGGAAGTTAAGACAGCTTAGAGACTTAGAAGAAATGCTACTAAGTAGTTAATACTGCTAGTATACAAGTTACTACTATTAGTGTAACTTAGTACTGCTAGTATATGTTAGTACTGCTTAAGAAAAGTTAAGTTAGTACTGCTAGTGTAACTTCGTACTGCTAATGAAGAATGAAGAAAATATTCTAAGTAGTTACTACTGCTTGTACACAGTTAGTGTTGCTGGTATAAAAGTTAATGCTGCTGCTTAAAACTGCTGAAAGATTACAACTGTTAGAAGAGTTTCTACTGTCAGATGGATAAAGAAAAGAGAAAGGATTAAGATGAAATTTTTTTTATCAAGATTATTTATGGGATAAGTATGAGATATTTTTTTAAATATATGTATATCTTATTAAGTTAGAAGATTTACAATTATCTATTAGAATTATGGAATATTTGTAGTTATCTTGTAAAGGACTCCTTGGTGTATAAAAGGAGATCCTAGGTTATGGTTTTATATACACATTCATACATTTTTTGATATATAGCTTCAAGGTTGTAAACCCTAGTACTACACAGAGTACTTGTATTATTGATAATAATAATATTGGAGCTTTTCAGTGATATCATTGTTCATACAATTTACTGTTTCATTAATATTCTTCTAAGTATTAAAGAGTAGATTCCGTATACTCTTTAGTATTCACAAAGTTTCTACCATAGTTGTTTTGGTTCTATCCAAAGTAACTTAACCTTTACAAGCTAAGGAATCGATCTTAAGTTGGGATCAACAAGAATTTTTGCGTAGTGTATGCCTGTATGCAACAAATGTGGAGTTGCGGCTAACTCGACTCTAAAACAAAAGCCTATGAGTTAACCCAAACACTCCTTAATTCAATTTTGCTCATCAAAACAAGTCAAAAAATACATATTGATTATGTATCTCGATTGATGGTCATGAGATCATTATGCATGAATGCAAGAATGTTTTTAGAGTGTATTAACAATGCATTAAAATAATTTTGTGATGTTCCTAACATGAGGAATTCCAAAAGAAATTGGGGGGTTTTGTTCATATTAAAAGTTTTATCAAACACACTCAATTATGCAGATCCTATGTCTAAGGGAAGCATATTAGTTATACATTATGCTATTATGGTCTTAATTGCACATAATCAAAAGAAAATGAAAAACCCCAATTTTGGTTTTGTATTCAACATGAACCCTATACACGAATTAATAAGAAAACAGATAGAATGAGTTACAATTGATGATCTTTATAATGTAAGGAGTGATTATTAATGATGATTTGATCTTCAAGTTGAGTTTTAGAGGTTGATTTAGAGTTTTTTATGGTTTTTGTATGTTTTTGTCGCAAGTTTACACACAAGGTGGATGTTTGGTTTTGAGTTTAGTAAAAAATGAGGAGACAGACATAATAGCCCGACTAGTGGCAGTCCCATATCAATATGGGGGCCGCCTGCTTAAATTTAGGGGCCGCCTCCAGTGGAGGGTGTTTAACTCTAATTTTGACAAAAATTTACGAAAGAAGTGATGTTTTAATTTGCATTTCGCCAATTAAAAATGCTTAAAATACTTCGGATGAAGTAATTAAGTTGTCACGACACAGAATGGAACAACGACTAGAATCGAGACTAGACGAGAAGAAGAGAACGATTAACAGAATGTGTTCCATCATTCCTAACCAAGACGAAGATAGTTAAACAATTCACGTTTAAGGGGTTTGGTGAAGATGTCGGCGATATTGTCGACGGATGATACTTTTTCGATAGAGATATGTCCTTTCTGGTCATTATCCCGAAGAAAGTGGGGACGAATTTTGATGTATTTATTCTGCGAGTGTTGCACTGGGTTTTTGCTAAGGTCAATCGTGCCTTTATTATCATACATGATTAGGGCGTCATTGAGTTGAATGTCATAGTCAATAAGAGCTTGTTTCATCCATAGTGCTTGTTGGCATGCCTTTCTGGCGCTTACGTATTCATACCCTATTCTCATTTTAGGTCATTCCAGGAAGACAAATGTCATAACCGCAGAGAAAATTAGTGTTTTAACTTGTTTCTTTCAGGTGTACTATTTCATCAATATGAGGGAAAGAGAGGTATTTCTAGAGAGAGAGTGGTTGGATGAACACTTTAGAGAGAGAAAGTAAACATAGAAAAAAATACATTAAGTGTATATGTAAAAATGAACAACCAACACCCTTTCCATAGAATGGAAAAGGTATATATACCCTAAGTTATGGCGTGTGGCCTTGGGGCTCATGGGCTTTCAATGGGCATTGGGGATAACTAGCCTACTTAAGTTCCAAAAATAACTAAATGATCTATCTAATGATATCTATGGAAGTGACCAACACTTTTGTGTTCCTAACAATCTCCCCCTAAGGGAGGTCACTCCATTTTACAAAAGCCTAAACCTAGCATACTATGTAGGTCTTCGTTCTTGTGCTCGCAGTCTTCTTTTTTCTTTTTCATTTTCTTGTGAATATGGAGTAGTGATTATTGACTTTAGGCTTGAGCTTGTTCCTTTAGCTTGACTTGTATGTGAATAAGTGATCTTGAGCATCTTGAGATCATCAACCAAGCATAATCTCTTTTCACCATCTTGTAAACTTTGCCATCTTTTGAACTTGTGACTTTTGGACCGACATGCTCATACCTTTCTTGATTTGTCCACTTAAACAACTTTAATGATGCATCTTTCTTGATGTTCTTTAACTTTAACACTTCTTCACTTTATGAAGGACGTACGGTATTAGAGTAGTGGAAGTATTGAAACATGTACTTGAGCTTTCATGATGTCTTTATATTTGTCGGTCGGGTATGAGCATGTGGCTATGAATCATAACTCGTCAGGGATCAACTGCACCAATCGTCGGGAGTACCTGTAGGTTTAGGTTAGTAATAATCAACAGATATGGACGAGAGTGTCTTTGTCACTTCGTCGAATATGGTTGCAATAACCATGGTTCCTCGTTGATCAGTATAAATACTGCCTGTGATCAGGTAGAATTCTGAAGAATCTCCTTGATAGGGTTTCGCAGCTGCACTAGCCGTTCTCATTACTGGAGTGTCTCAAAGTAGACAACACGGTATGAGTGAACCAGCAAGACGAAGTCTCACTGATTGAATAGAAAAATCGATTTGAAAATCAATCGACGTGTCACTTGTTAAAGTGTTTTGTGACACATCGAGAGTGTTAATCATTTCAAAAATTCATCTTCAACCATCAATTCATTTCCTAGAACAAGTTTGATTCATATAGAATCGCACCATCATTTCTTTCCAGTTGTCACAAGCTTGATTCGTATAGAATCGCACAAGTCACCTACCATGAGCTTGTTTGATGTTGGCTCAAGCAGGATTTCCATCTTGTTGATCCCAACTTAAGATCGATTCCTTAGCTTGTAAAGGTTAAGTTACTCTGGATAAATCCAAAACAACTATGGTAGAAACTTTGTGAATACTAAAGAGTATGCGGAATCTACTCTTTAATACTTAGAAGAATATTAATGAAACAGTAAACTGTATGAACAATGTATGAACAATGATATTACTGAAAAGCTCCAATATTATTATCAATAATACGAGTACTCTGTGTAGTACTAGGGTTTACAACCTTGAAGCTATATATAAAAAACGTATGAATGTGTGAATGTTTTTTGTACATATTACTCTCTACCCTAGGACCTCCTTTTATACACCAAGGAGTCCTAACAGGCTTACAATATTTTCCTAAGTTATCATGATCTTCTAAACAAATAACTTATACGTATCTTTTACAAAAATATCTCATACTTATCTCGTAAGTAATCTTGATAAACAATCTTCATCTTAATCCTTTCTCTTGTCTTTATCCTTCTGACAGTAGAAACTCTTCTAGTAGTTGTAATCCTTCAGCAGTTGTAAGTAGCAACATTAACTTTTATTCCAGCAGCACTAACTGTGTACAAGCAGTAGTAACTACTTAGAATATTTTCTTCATTCTTCATCAGCAGTACTAAGTTACACTAGCAGTACTAACTTTATGCTAACAGTTGTAACTTTACTCAAGCAGTACTAGCAGTACTAAGTTACACTAACAATAGTAACTTTTATACTAGCAGCATTAACTACTTAGTGGTATTTCTTCTAAGTCTTTGAGCAGTCTGAACTTCCATTAGCAGTAGTAATATATACTAGCAGTAGTAACTCTAACCTTAGCAATATTAACTCCAAGATCATCATGAAGCCTTTTGATCCTAACATTCAGCGTTAAAATTCAGAAAGTTCGAACTCACAATGGAACTGAGTTCAAAAATGCAATACTTCAGGCCCATTATGAAAAGTTAGGTATTATGAAACAATTCTCAATTGCAAGAACGCCTCAACAAAATGGTGTAGTCGAAAGACAAAATCGTACTCTTGTGGAGGCTGCTCGAACAATGTTTATGTTTTCCATGTCACCAGAATTCCTTTGGGCCGAAGCTATCTCCATCGCTTGTTTCACTCAGTATCGTTCATTGTTTCATAAAAGGTATAACAAGACTCCGTATGAACTTCTTCGAGGAAGAAAACCAAATATGGAGTACTTTCATGCGTTTAGATCACTTTGTTATCTAACTAATGATCGGGAAGACCTTGGAAAAATGAAACCAAAAACAGACATTTGAATCTTTATTGGTAATTCGGAGTCATCTAGAGGGTTTCGGATCTATAATCACAGATCCAAAAAGATCATGGAAACCATATACGTCAAGTTTGATGAACTTACAACTATGGCTTCTGATAACTATTTAGAAACCAGAACTAACCGCTTTCAAGATAATGATTCATCAGCATAAGATACCTTTATACCAACAAAAGAAGATTTGGATAATTTGTTCAGTCTAATGTACGAGGCTTAGTTTGAGAAGAGACCTTATGAAGTATCCATCAATTCCGTTACACAAACAACTCTTAATAATCAAGATACACAAGAAGATTCTGCAGATCTTGATAGATATACGTTGCTTTCTCTAATTTCTACTCCATGCTTGAAGAAGCAAAGTCATCTTCAACCGCTGAAGATCTATCAAATATGCAAGTAATCACTCCTGTTCAACCCTAAACACATATCTGGACAAAAACTTATCCCTTGGATCAAGTCATTGGTGACCCGTCTAGGTCAGTGATGACAAGAAGTAGGCTCATTACAGATTCAGGAGTATGTATTTATGCTTCAACTGTGAGTACTATGGAGACTAAGAACATCAAAGAAGCTATGTCAGATCACAGCTGGATAGAGTCTATGCAAGACGAGATGTATCGATTTCAGAGACTAGATGTATGGGAATTGGTTCCACGACCTACTGATAGAAACGTAATCATAGTAAAATGGCTCTTGAAGAATAAATCGGATGCAGAAAATCTCATCTTGTGGCTAAGTGTTACAAACAGGAATAAGGCATCGATTTGGAAGAATCATTTGCTCTAGTTGCTCGTCTTGAAGCAGTCAGGATGTTTGTTGCTTACGTTGCTCATAAAAACTTAAATATCTTTCAAAATGGACGTCAAAACAGCATTTCTTAATGGTCTCCTCCAAAAATGTTAGAATCCACCAACCGCTCCCAACACACACTCTTCTCGAGTCTTCTCCTTCTCTATTTTTTTTCGTAAAGCTAATTCATCTATTATCTCTCTCTTGCGGTACAGAATCCAAAAACAGGAGATGATTCTAGGTATGTGGTTTTTGGGTTTACAATCTTTTATTTATGTATTGTATATATTGTTTTTTGTTTCGGTTTATTAATTGGTTTTGAAAATTGTTTGTGGGTTTTTGTAGCTTTTTAAAAAGGTTGGAAGTTTACTCTATTTTTTGGTGTTGCTTCAGGTCTGATCAAAACCTTTGGTATATAGTTTCACGATGGGATGTAATTTTTTTTTACTGTTTGTTGTTTAAATTGACAGACACACCCTCATTTGATATTGGGAAGTTTTAACAGATGAGTTAATCTTCCAGAAAAAACCAAAAGGTCGGTTTTTTGGTGAGTTTGATTTGTAATTGTGCAATGATTTTATTAATAATAACTTTTATGTATGATGTTGCAAGTCTAATGTTAAGCTTATTCATAGGGCTTATTTGGGGTGTTGATAAGCTGGAGTTGCGAGCCGGGTTAGAGGTGTTTAGGTAAGGTTATTTTTTGGTTAGTAACACTATTCGGTTAACTGCTGTTACCCGCTTTTTTACTGTCTTAAATGTCAAACGGTATTCTAAAAAGTCAATGAGAGCGAAGTGTGAATCGCTCTGGCTATGGCTATGTTTGTTGAACACCGTATAAGCCCTTTCTAAAACTTCCATCTGAGCCAAATGGGCGATATATTTATATAATCAAAATCAACAACGTTTGCAGCAAGCAACTGGGAGAGACGATTATAACATTAAGGTAAACTCTTTTTACCTAAAGGCGTTTCTATGAGAGCCATAAATCAACTTAATGATTCAGGTAGATATCAAAAAATTATTCTTATTTTTCGTATATTCTTAAAAATAAGGGACAAACATGTTGTCTAATATAAAAGAAAAGTTTGAGCTGTGTCACGGTAAGAATGGCTCAAACGTTAACGCGCACGTTTATTATCATATATAATAGCCGACTTTTTTTATATGCTCACTCTGAATAACCCAACAACGCAGAATATTTGTACACTGAATTTTTTATCGCTTTATACATCCCTTTTCTGTAGAGTCCCCCGCAAAGAAACTGAAGGTATAAAGGTTCTCCTTAAACCACCATTGCTCTCTTTATAACTCATAACACTTTAATGGATGACCTTTTAGGAGGTTTGCGCCTGCTATCGTTGTTTGTAATAATGTATGTTAAAATGCTGTATTTTTCAATCTCACTTAGCGTAAATTAAATACAGGTAGTTTTTTCTGGATGACCATCATGTCAGTTGTGTCGCTGTACTCACTCCTCAGAATCTGAAGGTCCTTGATTTATTTATTCTATATAATTTTTGCTGTTCTGTTTCTTTAAAAATGAGTATATTTGATCCCAACGGTTTTCACAACAAGCCTTACAAGAGCTCTATGACCTGAATAGTTGTTTAAACAGTGCGTTGTACATTTACGTACTATCAGTGATTCGAACTATTTTTAGTTTTGATTATTCCATTGTTCTGTGTGTAGGAACACAATTGGACCAACGTAGGAGCCTGCCAATATCAATAACCATAATAGTGAAGGTTTCATTTGGATCCAGATGTGATGGAATTAAGAAAACCTCAATTGTGTGTTTCGTATTCGAGGTAATTTTCGCTTCTTTTGAGACTGATGTTAAACTGGACACACATAGGATATTGATGTTGCATTTTGTGCTTATTTTTGGGATTGATGTTAACCTGTGGTGTTAAATTGAAAACGCAGTGTGGGCACTAAAGTGCCCGAAAGAGAAGGCGAAATAGGGAAAGAGGGAAGTCAAGGGGAATACGGCTAAAGTGGCAGGTATCCGAGAAGGTGAAAAAGGGAAGTGCTATATGTATTACTTTATTCTGCTTTATTAAGAATGTTTTACCATGTGAAACTTTAAAAACTGATATATTGTGTTTCGATACAATTATAAGCTTATAAGACTTTCTTTTAAATAAGTTCGAGCCATTTCTTAGAGCTTATCCATTTCTTAGCCATTTCTTAGAGCCATTTTCTTTCAACCTACAAGGTTCAATGCTTAAGGTTTTACATTGTTAGCTAGAATGTTAGTCTACAATATAAGTCACTGTTGGCCCTTATATTAGTTTTAATTGAACATGCATACTCATGGCAATTTAATGATAAATACGTAGCATAAGGCCCAAAATTTTGTGCACCAACAATCTTTTCATGGTCCTGGACTCTTGAAAGTTCCTATATATTATTTGTATTGTTTCTACTTACGTCAATGAATATGGAAATTTAATAGTATAAAGAATAACTGAGTCCTATTTTATCTAGATATTAATGATATGTTGCATGGTATAACATTTGTGATCACGTTTCTATTATGCAATGTACATACCTTATAAAAACAATCAGAGTGGCTTAATTTACATAAAGATCTTAAAATTGACGTCTAGAGTCTAGACTTAAGATGCTGTTTTGGAAGTTTAACCCTTTTTAATTACAATGATTAAATCATGAATACTAATATGTAAGTTTTAGTATCAGGCCTTATAGCGTGAATAGAGGGCCAAACCAGTCAAATGGATCCATAACCAATCAGCCCAAATAAGTGGCTTAATCTGCTTTATGGGTTGTCGGCTACTGTAGGCTGCCCTAGGGACATTGTTACGTACCTCCTCCGTGTTGGCTGTGTGTCAGCGGTGCGCAATGGGGTGTACACTTTTCTTAAAGATCTTAGTCATCCTAAGTTGTCACACATGTTTTTTGTTTTGATTAATTCCAGTTTTTTTTTTAAAAAAAACCTTATGAGGTGTGGGGCCATAGAAGCTTAAACCGAAATAAAAATATAGCTAAGTTGCACCACCTGAGATCACTGAATTACCTTAAGATATAATTATCTTTCAAGTTTATATCATTGTTAAGATTATTGTATCGTTCTTCCTGTTACCAGTTTTGTAATGAATGCTGCAAAAATCAATGTAATAGATCTATGTATATAATCGTAGTGAAACTTCACCCATCTTAAAAAACTTCAACACTACTTTTAAAGGCACAGAAATCCATTATTATCAAACTCACTTGCAATAACGTGCTCAAAACAATGTGAAGCTTTCAGCGTGTGAAAAAATACAGATGCTGATAAGATAATAAAACGCATCAGGCCACAAAACTCTGGCTATTTAGAATTCTGATTACAAAAGTTATATAAGCTCCAATAAAATTTTGCTCGATGAAGGATTTTGAAGAATTTTTGTGCTAAATATGATTATGGCAAATCTTAAACTTATAAAAATCTATATTTACACATTTAACTGGATTGACATATTGTGTTGTTTTTCTGTTTATATGGTAGATTTTTCAGCTGTTCTTGGTTCCCTTGGAATATTAAATGCTAGAAGTGGTGGCAATGCAGTAAATTTGCAAGTAGCTACCGGTTAACTCATTCTCTCCTCTAATAGTCTAATAGTTATCATGTACAAGTTGTTTTGAAACAAGGTTTCGCCTTTTATAACTTTTTAACAGCAACACATTTCCGAAAAGATTTCGCGAATACCTAGTCTAAATGAAATTAGAAATCCATTTGATGTTTCTTTGGAAAATTTGCAGGTGCTTATATTAATAACGTTTACTATTGTTTAATATATAATCTTTACCACTATAGATTACTTGATTAAACCGTCTCTTTGACAGGGTATTCCCGATTCTCTGAGTACATTGTCCCAATATTTAACACGGCTGAGGCAACAATTTAACGACACTGGTCAGCAATATCATTTATTCTAAATATTTTAGTCGCTGTTAATTGCTTATCGAGTTATTTGTAATATGGATTTTATATTTGGTGTTGACAGTTAGATCTCAGTCTCCTGGTGCTGGGGTTGGTGCACAAGAGTCACACGCAAAATCAAGCAAAAATTTTTGTGACGAATAGTACCTAGCTAAAGCGCAAAATGCCATCATTGTGTAGCATTATGTATGACCAGGTATTGCAGTCATTTCGTTATGTGTGTTTTAGAAGGTTAATGAGCACCTCGCCGGTGACAATCTTTAAATTAAGGAAGGAAACATGCATATGGCTGAGGGAAAATTAGTAAGAATTAAAAATAAACACTCACCTAATAATTTTTTTATTAAGGCACGCCTGTATATGCAAGAAAGAGCTTTTTGTTGCATGCTTGGTAGATTAAAGATAGATACTACTCATTGTTTAACTGTCTTTCAAACTCTTTTAGATTAGTCCAAGTTCAAGCACACCAACTTTATTGTAGTAAACAACTATCACGAATCAGTAGCGACTAAATGTTAGATACGTTAACACATATAGGCTGGGATGCTTGATCCACCAAGAGATGATGTTAGAAATGCTATACTTTCATGCATCATAGCTGGCATATGTGTTATAGTTGTGAATAAGCTGAAACAAACTGCCACTAATTATCATCATACCTCTGCAAATAAGCTGAAACAATCCTTTAGAAGCTCAACCATTATTGCAAGTTTTATAGGTCTTTAAATTAAGGAAGGAAACATGCATATGGCTAGATACTATATTTAATATGGTATATGAGCTACAAAGTATGGTGTTATACCCCTTTCAAAATGACTTTTGTTTCAATTTTGAACTTATGGGATGCTAATTTATGTGATTATGTGCAAAATACGCGTACACTTTGCAAATCGATGAAAAGAGTGATGTATACAGTTAGTATTGTGGATTGGGTGAGGTCAAACTCAGTAATTTACAGTTTTCTAAGAAAAATGAAGCAGGGCTTAGGAAGTTGATATTCAAAACAAGAATTAGAACTCATTTAATTCATGTAGTGGGATGATTTGTATAATGGAATACAAAAAAAAGTTATGATATCTGAATCTGATCAATAAGTTCTTAATGGTTGCCATAGATTAGTTTTAACTATAAAGTGGAAATGATATATGCATGTGTTTATTCTTTATGAATTTTGGAATAGAGAAGTACATTTTTATATGGTTCTGATTCTATGCAGGCAGATGGCTGGATTATGACGCCAATTAGTCTACTGCAGAACCTTAATCAACTGCGACCAACAAGGTTATGGGGTGTCTACACGAAGCTGAAGATATTCAACATGACATGTTACAAGAAAGGTAACCCCACTGTTTGTGGCAAGTAAAATGGTTAATCACTTCCGAGATATAGGAAAATATTTTGTTGAAACTATGAGCAATATGGCAAAAAGCAACGTCCATCTTGAGTTGCTCAGCTTGAATTGTTACCTGCATTTTGTACATTAGTCTAGCTTGATTCTACCATCAGCGATTTGTACACATGGTTTATGTGTAATCCAGATACTTATACTCATTCTCCATATCTCATTTTAGTTTTGTCAACCGAAACACGAGTGAAATTCCTATCGAAATAACGTCGTTTAGCCCCGCGCTCTGCAGCGAAGCGCGGGCTACAACCCTTGTTATTCCTTATATGTTAGTTCAACTGCTATCCCACCACTTTCCTCATGAAAATTAATATTAACATTTAAATATACTCCGTATTTAATAAAGCGTTGACGGGCATCACTAACTAGTACCTCTCAGTCTTAAAATTATATATACTATATATAAAAGAGATTAATATCTCTTTCTTCATTAATTACAAAAATTTAAATAATGCAACTTTCTTAGCACACTCTACAACCCTTAATGCAAACAACTAAAAATACAGATTAAAATCTCTTTTTTCATTAATGAAAAAAAATTAAATGATACAAATATTAAAGCATATTGTATAAGTAACATTTAATGTAAACAATAATAAATATTATTACATTCTCTTTTTTTATTAATGCCAAAAAATTAAGTATAACATTTAAATAATAGCAATACAAGTTAGAAAGCTAGGTATACAACCTTTCAATGGCACAATTCAATAAAACCACATAATTAATACCACGTTAAAAACACCTCGAATATTATCTACATTTATACAAATCTATAAAAACTACTTACGAGACTACAACATAAATCAAACATAACCAATTACATAAAGTGACTTAAACCTTAAATTGTCGTTTTTCGGGATGTCGTTGTAAAGAAAACATAAAATTAAAATATTAATTCGACAAAAATTAATGTTACAGGTAACCACACAGCCCGCCGCACGCGAGTAGTACCACTGCTAGTTATTACTGAAAAAAACATAACAATATTAAAAATAAGTGACGACCATTACACTCTTCACTAAATTAAAATATCATCTCTTACTCACTAAATTTGCTTTTGATTAGTTAAGATAAAAAAAATATTATTTTTAAACATCCCAAACGAAAGCGCAAAACTAAATTTTACAACAAGAGAGAATACATGTAAGGCTTGACGGTATAAGAAGCAAACTCATCGCGGGAGTTAAAACTCACGCTAGTTCTTATGCCGCCCATAAAAGTCACTTCAATGAAAGTGAATTGTGTCCACTTTATTTTAAATTGTATTTTTTTCAATAAATAACTAGCAGGGTATTCGCGCGTTGCGGCGGCGGGTACCCTGTAACATAATTTTTGACGAATAATATTTTTAATTTTATGTTTTCTTTACAACGACATCCCGGAAAACGACAATTTAAGGTTTGAGTCACTTTATGTAATTGATTATGTTTGATTTATGTTTTAATTAGTAGTAGTTTTTTTATATTGTATAATGTGATAATATTGAGGTGTTTTTAAAGTGGTATTAATTATGTGTTTTAATGCATTTGTGCAGTGAAAGGTTGTATACCTAGCTTTCTAACTTGTATTGCTATTATTTAAATGTTATACTTAATTTTTTGGCATTAATAAAAAAAAGAGAATGTAATAATATTTATTATTGTTTACATTAAATGTTACTTATACAATATCTTTAATAATTTGTATCATTGAGATTTTTTTTCATTAAGAAATAAGAGACTTAATCTAGATTTTAGTTGTTTGCATTAAGGGTTGTAGAGTTTTGCTAAGAAAGTTGCATTATTTAAATTTTTGTAATTAATGAAGAAAGAGATATTAATCTCTTTTATAAGTTATAATTATATATAATTTTTAAGACTGGAGAGGTACAAGTTAAGTGATGCCCGTCAACGCTTATTATCTACGGAGTATATTTAAATGTAATATTAATTTTCATGAGAAAGTGGTAGGGATAGCAAGTTGAACTAACATATAAGGAATAACAAGGTTTTGTACCCGCCCTTCCGCTGCAGAGCGCGGTCTAAACGACGTTATTTGATATAATGTCACTCGTGTTTCGGTTGACAAAACTAAAATGAGATATGGAGAATGAGTATAAGTATCTGGATTACACATAAACCATGTACAAAAGCTGCAGGTAGCAATTCAAGCTAGACTAATGTACCAAATGCAGGTAACAATTCAAGCTGAGCAACTCAAGATGGACGTTGCTTTTTGCCATATTGCTCATAGTTTCAACAAAATATTTTCCTATATCTCGGAAGTGATTCAACCATTTTAACTTGCCCACAAACAGATGGGGTACCTTTCTTGTAACATGTCATGTTGAATATCTTCAGCTTCGTGTAGACACCCCATAACCTTGTTGGTCGCAGTTGATTAAGGTTCTGCAGTAGACTAATTGGCGTCATAATCCAGCCATCTGCCTGCATAGAATCAGAACCATATAAAAATGTACTTCTCTATTCCAAAATTCATAAAGAATAAACACATGCATATATCATTTCCACTTTATAGTTAAAACTAATCTATGGCAACCATTAAGAACTTATTGATCAGATTCAGATATCATAACTTTTTTTTTGTATTCCATTATACAAATCATCCCACTACATGAATTAAATGAGTTCTAATTCTTGTTTTGAATATCAACTTCCTAAGCCCTGCTTCATTTTTCTTAGAAAACTGTAAATTACTGAGTTTGACCTCACCCAATCCACGATACTAACTGTATACATCACTCTTTTCATCGATTTGCAAAGTGTACGCGTATTTTGCACATAATCACATAAATTAGCATCCCATAAGTTCAAAATTGAAACAAAAGTCATTTTGAAAGGGGTATAACACATACTTGTAGTCATATACCATATTAAATATAGTATCTAGCCATATGCATGTTTCCTTCCTTAATTTAAAGACCTATAAAACTTGCAATAATGGTTGAGCTTCTAAAGGATTGTTTCAGCTTATTTGCAGAGGTATGATGATAATTAGTGGCAGTTTGTTTCAGCTTATTCACAACTGTAACACATATGCCAGCTATGATGCATGAAAGTATAGCATTTCTAACATCATCTCTTGGTGGATCAAGCATCCCAGCCTATATGTGTTAACGTAATCTAACCATTTAGTCGATACTGATTGTGATACTTTTGTTTACTACAAAAAAGTTGTGCTTGAACTTGACTAATCTAAAGAATTTGAATGACAGTTAAACAAAGAGTAGTATCTATCTTTAAATCTAGCAAGCATGCAACACAAAGTCTTGCTATATACAGCGTGCCTTAAAAATTATTAGGTGAGTGTTTATTTTTAATTCTTACTAATTTTCCCTCAGCCATATGCATGTTTCCTTCCTTAATTTAAAGATTGTCACCGGCGAGGTGCTCATTAACCTTCTAAAACACACATAACGAAATGACTGCAATACCTGGTCATACATAATGCTACATAATGATGGCATTTTGCGCTTTAGCTAGGTACTATTCGTCACAAAAAATTTTGCTTGATTTTGCGTGTGACTCTTGTGCACCAACCCCAGCACCAGGAGACTGAGATCTAACTGTCAACACCAAATATAAAATCCATATTACAAATAACTCGATAAGCAATTAACAGCGACTAAAATATTCAGAATAAATGATATTGCTGACCAGTGTCGTTAAATTGTTGCCTCAGCCGCGTTAAATATTGGGACAATGTACTCAGAGAATCAGGAATACCCTGTCAAAGAGACGGTTTAATCAAGTAATCTATAGTGGTAAAGATTATATATTGAACAATAGTAAATGTTATTAATATAAGCACTTGCAAATTTTCCAAAGAAACATCAAATGGATTTCTAATTTCATTTAGACCAGGTATTCGCGAAATCTTTTCGGAAATGTGTTGCTGTTAAAAAGTTATAAAAGGCGAAACCTTGTTTCAAAACAACTTGTACATGATAACTATTAGACTATTAGAGGAGAGGATGAGTTAACCGGTAGCTACTTGCAAATTTACTGCATTGCCACCACTTCTAGCATTTAATATTCCAAGGGAACCAAGAACAGCTGAAAAATCTACCATATAAACAGAAAAACAACACAATATGTCAATCCAGTTAAATGTGTAAATAGAGGTTTTTATAAGTTTAAGATTTGCCATAATCATATTTATGCACAAAATCTTTCAAATCCTTTCATCGAGCAAAATTTTATTGGAGCTTATATAACTTCTGTAATCAGAATTCTAAATAGCCAGAGTTTTGTGGCCTGATGCGTTTTATTATCTTATCAGCATCTGCATTTTTTCACACGCTGAAAGCTTCACATTGTTTTGAGCACGTTATTGCAAGTGAGTTTGATAATAATGTCTTCTGTGACTTAAAGTAGCTGCTTGAAGTTTTTTAAAGATGGGTGAAGTTTCACTACGATTATATACATAGATCTATTACATTGATTTTTGCAGCATTCATTACAAAACTGGTAACAGGAAGAACGATACAATAATCTTAACAATGATATAAACTTGAAAGATAATTATATCTTAAGGTAATTCAGTGATCTCTGGGTGCAACTATAGCTATCATTCTCTTATTCGGTTTGAGCTTCAAGGCCCCACCACCTACATAAGTTTTTAATGGAATACTCAAAACAAAAAAACGTGTGACAACTTAGGATGACTAAGATCTTTAAGAAAAGTGTACACCCCATTGCGCACCGCTGACACACAGCCAACACGGAGGAGGTACGTAACAATGTCCCTAGGGCAGCCTACAGTAGCCGACAACCCATAAAGCAGATTAAGCCACTTATTTGGGCTGATTGGTTATGGATCCATTTGACTGGTTTGGCCCTCTATTCACGCTATAAGGCCTGATACTAAAACTTACATATTAGTATTCATGATTTAATCATTGTAATTAAAAAGGGCTAAACTTCCAAAACAACATCTTAAGTCTAGACTCTAGACGTCAATTTTAAGATCTTTATGTAAATTAAGCCACTCTGATTGTTTTTATAAGGTATGTACATTGCATAATAGAAACGTGATCACAAATGTTATACCATGCAACATATCATTAATATCTAGATAAAATAGGACTCAGTTATTCTTTATACTATTAAATTTCCATATTCATTGACGTAAGTAGAAACAATACAAATAATATATAGGAACTTTCAAGAGTCCAGGACCATGAAAAGATTGTTGGTGTACAAAATTTTGGGCCTTATGCTATGTATTTATCATTAAATTGCCATGAGTATGCATGTTCAATTAAAACTAATATAAGGGCCAACAGTGACTTATATTGTAGACTAACATTCTAGCTAACAATGTAAAACCTTAAGCATTGAACCTTGTAGGTTGAAAGAAAATGGCTCTAAGAAATGGCTAAGAAATGGATAAGCTCTAAGAAATGCCTCGAACTTATTTAAAAGAAAGTCTTATAAGCTTATAATTGTATCGAAACACAATATATCAGTTTTTAAAGTTTCACATGGTAAAACATTCTTAATAAAGCAGAATAAAGTAATACATATAGCACTTCCCTTTTTCACCTTCTCGGATACCTGCCACTTTAGCCGTATTCCCCTTGACTTCCCTCTTTCCCTATTTCGCCTTCTCTTTCGGGCACTTTAGTGCCCACACTGCGTTTTCAATTTAACACCACAGGTTAACATCAATCCCAAAAATAAGCACAAAATGCAACATCAATATCCTATGCGTGTCCAGTTTAACATCAGTCTCAAAAATAAGCGCAAAATTACCTCGAATACGAACACACAATTGAGTTTCTTAATCCCATCACATCTGGATCCCAAATGAAACCTTCATATTATGTGTTATTGATAATGGCAGTGCTCCTACGTTGGTCCAATTGTGTTCCTACACACAGAACAATGGAATAATCAAAACTAAAAATAGTTCGAATCACTGATAGTACGTAAATGTACAACGCACTGTTTAAACAACTATTCAGAGTTCCTAGAGCTCCTTGTAAGGCTTGTTGGAAAACCCGTTGGATCAAATATACTCATTTTTAAAGAAACAGAACAGCAAAAATTATATAGAATAAATAAATCAAGGACCTTCAGATTCTGAGGAGTGAGTACAGCGACACAACCTGACCATGACTCCAGAAAAACTACCTGTATTTAATTACTCTATAGTGAGATTGAAAAATACAGCATTTAACATACATAATTACAAACAAAAGATAGCAGGCGGCCAACCTCCTAAAAGGTCATCCATTAAGTGTTATGAGTTATAAAGAGAAGCACATGTGGTTTAAGAGAACCTATTATACCTTCAGTTTCTTTGCGGGACTCCTACAGAAAAGATGATAAGCGATAAAAATCCCACGTGTACAAATATTTGCGTTGTTGAGGTCTACTTCAGAGTGTGCATAATAAAAAAAAGTCGGCTATCTATATATGATAATAACCTTGCGTAAGTTTGAGCCATTCTTACCGAGACACAGCTCAACTTTTCTTTTACTATTAGACAACATGTTTGTCCCTTATTTTTAAGAATATACGAAAAATAAGACTAATTTTTTGATATCTACCTGAATCATTAAGTTGATTTATGGCTCTCATAGAAACGCCTTTAGGTAAAAAGAGTTTACCTTAATGTTATAATCGTCTCTCCCAGTTGCTTGCTGCAAACGTTGTTGATTTTGATTATATAAATATATCGCCCATTTGGCTCAGATGGAAGTTTTAGGAAATGGCATATCACGGCTGCGTACAACAAACATAGCCTAGCCAAGCGATATCACACTTCCGCTCATCATTGACTTTTTAGAATACCGTTTGACATTTAAGACAGTAAAAAAGCGGGTAACAGCAGTTAACCGAATAGTGTTACTAACCAAAAAATAACCTTACCTAAACACCTCTAACCCGGCTCGCAACTCCAGCTTATCAACACCCCAAATAAGCCCTATGAATAAGCTTAACATTAGACTTGCAACATCATACATAAAAGTTATTATTAATAAAATCATTGCACAATTACAAATCAAACTCACCAAAAAACACCGCACCTTTTTGGTTTTCTTCTGGAACATTAACTCATCTGTAAAATTCCCAAATATCAAAATGAGGGTGGTCAAACTATAAACAACAAACAGTAAAAAACTTACATACCATCAGATGCAAACAATCTACCAAAGGTTTGATCAGACACATGCAAGCTAACACCAAAAAAATCAGATTAAACTTCCAACCTTTTTAAAAAGCTACAAAAACCCACAAACAATTTTCAAAACCAATTAATAAACCGAAACAAAAAACAATATATACAATACATAAATAAAAGATTGTAAACCCAAAAACCACATACCTAGAATCATCTCCTGTTTTTGGATTCTGTACAGCAAGAGAGAGATAATAGATGAATTAGCTTTACGAAAAAAAATAGAGAAGGAGAAGACTCGAGAAGAGTGTGTGTTGGGAGCGGTGGATCTAACATTTTTGGAGGAGACCAGACAATGTATGTGGAAAGAAGACACGTAGCAAGTGGGAAATGAGAGAGAAAGAGAGAAACCGGTACATTATTGTACGATCCAAATAAAACGGGTCGGGCCGGTTTTTTGCAATAAGTGCAATAAGTGCACCTCGGGTGAATAATCTCACTCTTTAATATAATAGTATAATTTAACACGAAAAGTAGTACAAAAGAAGTGCTTGATTTATGCATTAAAACTGTATTTTTTAATACTTGCGTGTGATGGTTAAAGATTTTGTGTGATGGTTAAGATTTTGTGGATCAGGCAACGGCAAAGATTGGTTGTGCGACGCTAGAAGCTCTTTTCTCTTATTTAGGGTCGAAGGTTGGTGACCTTATGTCTCGCGTTCAATCTTGGAATGAGATTATAAATAATCTTGTTGCTCGCTTATCTAATTGAAAGATGAAGACTTTATCTATAAGCGGCAGATTAACGCTTCTAAAGTCAGTCTTAGGTTCGATGTTCATTTATCATATGTCGTTGTTCAAAGTTCCCATAAAGGTTCTTCAGAGAATGGAATCTATTCGTTGTCATTTTTTCAATGGTGTTGATCATAATGGTAAGAAACCGATATGGTTAAAATGGAGTAAAGTGTTGGCCTCTAAAGAGAAATGAGCTTTAGACGTGTCGAGTTTTTATGTGTTGAATAGAGCCCTTTTGTTCAAGTGGGTGTGGCGCTTTCGCACTCAAGGATCGTCGCTATGGGCAAGGGTTATTAAAGGGATTCATAGTGAAGATGGTAAACTTGGTAAGAATGTAAATCATAGTCACCCGTATATATGGTTGGATATTGTTCGCGAGATGGAGCAGCTTAAAAATCACGGTACGGATTTGATTGGTTTTATTCACAAAAAGATGGGTAACGGGCTGAATACCAGCCTTTAGAAGACGTGTGAAGGGGTGATGGTGCTTTTAAATCCCTTTATCCTAGAATATATGCCTTGAGACTGCAAGAATTGTTTTTGTTGTCGTAAGTGAAAAATCTCATAAAAATGTGGGATTAATTCATCTTCGTCGAATCCAATGGGAGGTATGAACAGGTTCATTTCCTTAGAGTCCCTTGCGAGATGGAAGGTATTGCTCTCATGACATTAGGGATAGGTGGTTTGGTCTTTAGAGGGCCTCAAGAGGAAGTCTCGTTGCTTCTTTCGAAGGCTGTCGATAGCGTTGGTTGCCGGAGGTTTCGACCAAAACTCGTTGGATAAATATTGTGCCCATTAAAGTAAATGATCATGCCTGAAAAGTAAGGTTAGATTGCTTACCTAATATTGTTGGGATTAAAAGCTTCTTAATGCTGTTTGGAAGTAACTGCTGCTAAGGTTAGAGTTACTACTTCTAGTATATATTACTACTACTAATGAAGTTAAAGAACGCTCAGAGACTTGGAAGAAATACTACTAAGTAGTTAATACTGCTAGTATAAAAGTTACTACTGTTAGTGTAACTTAGTACTGCTAGTGTATGATTAGTACTGCTTGAGTAAAGTTACAACTGTTAGCATAAAGTTAGTACTGCTAGTGTAACTTAGTACTACTGATGAAGAATGAAGAAAATATTCTAAGTAGTTACTACTGCTTGTACACAGTTAGTGCTGCTGGAATAAAAGTTAATGCTGCTACTTACAACTGCTGAAGGATTACAACTGCTAGAAGAGTTTCTACTGTCAGAAGGATAAAGACAAGAGAAAGGATTAAGATGAAGATTGTTTATCAAGATTACTTACGGGATAAGTATGAGATATTTTTGTAAAAGATACGTATAAGTTATTTGTTTAGAAGATCATGATAACTTAGGAAAATATTGTAAGCCTGTTAGGACTCCTTGGTGTATAAAAGGAGGTCCTAGGGTATAGAGTTTAGTGTACCAAACATTCATACACATTCATACGTTTTGATATATAGCTTCAAGGTTGTAAACCCTAGTACTACACAGAGTACTCGTATTATTGATAATAATATTAGAGCTTTTTAGTGATATCATTGTTCATACATTGTTTATACAATTTATTGTTTCATTTATATTCTTCTAAGTATTAAAGAGTAGATTCCGCATACTCTTTAGTATTCACAAAGTTTATACCATAGTTGTTTTAGATTTATCCAGAGTAACTTAACCTTTACAAGCTAAGGAATCGATCTTAAGTTGGGATCAACAAGTATATCAAGCTTGTGTTCTAACTTTCATCAGAAAAACTAACAGATAAACTCTTTTACTCACAAGAAGAGATGGATCTTAGAAACTGCACCAAACCACTTACTACTGGCAAAGTTGCCCAGTCTCAAACAGGGTGAATATGATATCTGGGAGGCTAAGTTGGAAACCGTAGAGGGGGAGAGACCGTTTCCTCTTAAAAACTTTAAGATTCAAATTACATCACTCTTTGCGCGGTCCCATAAATATATGGGGGCCGCCTAGTACATCAAGGGGCCGCCCTATTTAAAGGGACCGCCTCCAGAAGAGGTTTTCGGACTAGATCATTTGTATCAAATCACCAATCAAGTTTGACGCAATATGAGAAGTGTCGATAATGGATTTAAAATAACTAGTGCATATTCTACCAATATATCCACACTCATAATGTTTACTACAAAGAGCTACAACCACCATGACTAACACACCCACGACAATCAATGCACACAATCAATAAGCACAATGCAAGTGTAATAGTAAAGCGATAAAGATAAAGACATAAGTAAAGAGAAAGTAAAAGAAAAATGCACCGACACGATGATTTTATAGTGGGTTCGGTCACAAGCTCGACTCTTTCGCCCTACTCACTCCTCAGTAAAAAATCCCCCCAAAAACCCCCCCTCAGAGTTACTTCACTAATCAACAAGCACCCTTTCAACAGAGAAAACCTTATAATAAACTTATATTAGTTTTTCCGACACTAGCTAGATGTCGAGTCCCTTCGGGTACAACCAAACCGTTTGTTTTATGTCCTAACATAACAAACTTTGTGTTTTTATGGGCCTAATAGCACATAAACCGCGTCGCTTACATTATTTTTTGACACTAAGCTAGATGTCGAGTCCTAATCTTAGCTAGAACCAATCTACCACTACACTAATGTATTTTAAGGCCCAAAATACTAACCAACCCAGAGGAATGGGGGAGTAAAAAATATATTTTATAAAAGGTTGGTGGGGGGAATCAAATAAACCCATCCAAATATATTCATCATTGATCTACCACTAGCACTAAAGATTGGAATCATGGACTCGTTGCCCATATATAACAAATGTTACAAATAACTATCAACTACATAACTTCGGATCTTGAAGATGACCGAATTCTCTCTTGCACTGAGGGAAGAAGAGAGGAATAGAAGATTTGGATCACATGTTAACACGATTAAACAAGTTAAATGATCAAAGGTTTAGAGAGATTTAGTGAGATCTAGAGAGAGAAAGAACTAAAATAAATTCGTGCAAAAGGGTTATGAAAATAGTAGGAGGTGACCAATATATTTATAGGAGCTGAAAAATAGTCTGATCAGAATAGGCGTTCCCAGAAATATGGCGGTCCCAATATAATTAGGGGGCCCCGAACAATTTAGGGGGCCGCCGACCTATTTAAAAAAGGACCGCCCCACAGACGTCCTTTTTGTCTTTTTGTGGTGACAAACTTGTCTGGTAAAAGGTTGACATGTTTTGGGGGGAAAAGAATCAGATTTTGAATTTTGAATTAATTACCACATAAAACATTTCTTTATAATTCAAAAATAATTTGTCTAATTAAGTTTTGAAAAAATTATTTTGTTACATTTATAAAAATATAAAGTTTAAGACAAAAACTTATTTCTTTGATCATCCTACAAGTTTAATGCTTGTTTGTACATACCTTATGTGATTTACGTCGGGTGTAAACCAATGTCCGTCTTGATGCATACTTGAGACGTCGAGAGATGTTGATGCATGTATTCATTGATGATTTGTGATTACGAGTAACTTGCGCACTTTACGTTACGTATTACAAGTCACATGTTTGTCATCACCAAAACATAAAGAGATCGTATAGATTAAATATCATATTATTTGCACTAACAATCTCCCCTTTTTTGATGATGACAAAATATGTAAACTATATCATATAGTAAAGTTTAAAAGTTATTCATTTACACTCCCTTCTCCCCTTTTGTCGAAGCAAAAAGGTATACAGCGGATTATGGTTGGAGCATATTGGTTGGGGATTTGAGAAAAAGTCATGAGAAGAGGGTACGTGCTCCGGGTATATATGTTTGAGGTATGAGGAGAAGATATGAGAAATAAAGGTGAAGGTGATTGTGTGTTTCTTGGATAGTTTAGAAAATGTTATGAGATATGAGAAGTAGACAAGAGAAGAAGGAAGGCATTTTGAGTGTATAGGTTGAAGGAATAAGGAAAAGGTAAATGCTCCAAGTATATATTAAGGTTGAGGGTGATTTTGAAGTGGAGGAGGTGAAGTATTTAGAGCATGGATGAGCCCTTCATCGTATTTGACAATCTCCAATCCTATCTTCCTATAAAGGTAAGCTTGCATCATCCTAGTGAAGTCTTCTATCATCATGGTTTAACCAACTCCATGCTTTTTACCCCACATACTCCGAGCTCCCCCGTTGCTCAATGCGTCCCCATGATAATACATTTCTTGTAATATTAAATCTAACAGATCCAGTGATTTAAATAATTACCATCGATGCTAAAAGTTCGATGCAATTTACATCAGTAGACGGCTTGCAAGTCTCTCACTTGGTGTTGTTTCCCACCTTGTTTGGGAAACCAAGGAATCAAGATATTGTTGTGCTACAAAACAAAGTTAGTAGACAAGTGCACATATACATATAGCAAAACATTAGCGGGGAACTAGACATACACTTCTAGGTTTTATTATTCTAAAGTATGACACTTTGAAAGAGAAGTAGAAACTAGACACAAGTAATCATTATTTTAAAAACAACCTAAATGATGAAATAAAAAGAATCGAGACGTATGTTTATGAAGAAAGATTAGACCGACTTTTAATAAACGAGAATGGGATTCGTTTATTGATTGACACAAACATATTATGATAATACCTTTTAAAAGTAGACGAATGACATTTAATATCTTGGAAAAATATATATATATATATATACTGTAAAAGAATAAAAAGAAAAATAAGACGAGGATGGAGACGATGTGCTCTTGGATGTGAATGAAAATGATTCCATAGAGCCGAAAAGTAGGAAAGGATGAGCGATACTAAAGAAGGAACGTGTTGACGAGAGGTTGATAGAAAATATTGATATATCATTTGCACTAACAATTGATGTGCATATGATCCTATCGAGACGAGGTGATATTGGAAAATAAAGGTTTTTTTTGGTGTTTTGTTGGTTGACAATGTTGAGAACAAAGTGGGATGTGAAATAAGGTGGTAGTTCTTTCATGGTGGAATAATAATAAGAGACTTAACAATGTGGTGTCTCAATAACACTTGAATATTTAATATCTTCTTTATGTTATTCACTTTCTAGAAAGTGGAAAGATTTTGCGAAGGAGTGACATTGCCTTTCGCAAGTATTACATAATATTTCAGATGAAATGATAAGTTGTCAAGGGATAAAGATGAATTCTAATAGTAACAAGACTATTAGAAAGAGAAAGAACGTATGAATTGAAAAAATGTTAGAGATGAGGAGACTCATTAGAAGTGAAAAGAAACTTTTAGAAGTAGAAAGACTATCAAAAGTGAAACGACTACTAGAAGAGAGAAGAAACGTTTAGGAGTGAGAAGAATCGTCTATGAATTTGAGACAAGACGTATGCGAGATGTGAGGACCAAGGTTTATGTATGTGAAGGGGATTATTTGTGAAGTGGTGGATTGTAAAAGGTCTATTTATTGTAAGAATATGTTTTGATAATGTGGTCAAGAGGATGGAATCGATTTTGAGGAATCTTTTGCACCAGTTGCAAGACTTGAAGCTGTCAGAATCTTTGTGGCATACGCAGCTCACGAGAACTTTCCTATTTACCAAATGGATGTCAAAACAACATTTCTGAACGGACCACTAAAAGACGAAGTTTTTGTTCGTCAACCCGATGGTTTTGTAGATCCAGACTTTCCTAATCACATATATCGTCTTAAGAAAGCTTTGTACGGTCTCAAACAAGCCCCTAAAGCCTGGTATGACAAGCTTTCCTCGTTCTTAATCGAACACCATTCCACAAAAGGTATTGTTGATCCGACATTATTTACAAGAAGACACGGGGATGACATTTTATTAGTTCAAATCTATGTCGATGACATCATTTTTGGGTCAACAAAACTAGTTTTTTCAATAAGAATTGCAAAACTAATGAAAGATAATTTTGAAATGTCAATGATAGGTGAAATGTAGGATCCCGTATCACACTCCACTTCATATAACGAACCACGAATTAGAACTAGAAAGGAGAAAGAGAGTGAGTTGTTTTTGTAGAGAGAGAAAGAAGAGAGAGAGAGAGAGATGAGAGAGTTTTGGAAAAGGAAAAGATTTTATTTTTAACAACTAACTCTTTTCTAAATAGAAAAGAGTTTATATACCCCGTCGCGTTAAATGACGCGCGGGATATTTAACTAGGACCCGGGCTCGGGTTTTGCTTGGGATTAAACCCGAAACATATACAATATTAGATTAACTATCGAGCCCGATTCCCGATACTTTCCTATTACAACGTTAACTAATTAAATGACCGAGACTCGTACACGTAATGAACGAACTTCCTGTTCGGCTTAATATTTTGAGGCTAACAATCTCCCCCGAAGTGAGTTCATTGATGACACTCCTTCATGAGATCAATGAGATTGCTTTTGTCGTTAAGCATGTTGTTCTTGGTCTTTCTTTTTGTTATTAGTTAATAGGTTTTGTTCCTTCAATGCTTTGTATGATCTTGACATTGAGCCTTTGTCATTGTCCTTTATCGTCTATGCCATCTTGCCAGACTGTGTTCTTTGACCAACATTCTCATACTATGCCTCATCTTGAAAGCTTCAAATCAGAGTTAGCGGAAGTCTTTGTCTTTAAATCTTGAGCTTTCATGATTGTTTGTCTTTGTAGAATGAGCATGAATATGTGGTAATGAATCGACTTTGGTTGATTGGGATACCGTCACCACCGTTTTAACCTGCAGGTTTACGTTAGTGATAATCAAGAAAATTGATTTGAAAATCAATCGACGTGTTACTTGTAAAAGCGTTTTTGTAACACATCGGGAGTTTTAATCTTTTTATCAAAATTCATCAACCGTCAATTCATTTACTGGACCAAATCGATATCCAGTTGTCACAAGTTTGATTCATATAGAATCTCGCAAGTCACCTACCAAGAGCTTGTTTGATGCTGACTCAAGCAGGATTTCCATCTTCATTGTGAATACTAAAAGTATCACTCTGATGTTCTGGCAAATATCACAAGGATATTGCGTAGGACTCTTGTTAACAGCTTGTGAACTTGATGATGTTCAACAAGTGTTTGAAATGGAATGTGTCCTAACGAGATTTTTATTGATCTCTTGGCTCTAGACTCGATTAGTGCATTTTGGTTTTAGTACTCGGAGGCTGGAGCAGATTGCCACCTATTCAATATCAACGATCTCGGAGTGAGATGTCAATAGATAACGTGTGTATCTCCGTGACAAATGAGACAAGTTTCTGTTGAGAGAAACCCGAATGGCTGGGAAGGGTTGTGCATTGCATCACTGGGTCCATGATGTCATTTTCAATGTCAGCAATCAACTTGTGATTCTGACAGCATATGTATGGGTTATTTGACTCGGTTTCCTGCCTTAAGTTTGTGTTGAGGCATACTTTCTTTAGACCCTTTATCCATACATTTCTTTTTCATTCTTCAACGCCTTCAATGCTTACTAGGACGTCATTACTAACACCTTGTTGTGATTGTTCCAGTGTTAGCTCAATCTTAGTCTGCATTATTCCCATATACATTCATCTCCAATCATACCTAAGGACTGCTATTTCTAACTTTGGATTATCCTTGGGTAGATCCTCCGGTTCTGGTTGGATCATAGGATTGATTCCTAACCTAACCACCTTATGACTTCAGAATCGTCGTGAAATTAAGATGTTGTTGGGTATAAGATCGAACCATAAAACCTTTTCTTACTTTTCAGCACATTGAGTCGAATAGATCATATTTTAATTACATTTTCTCCCCTTATTTTAAATAATAAACACTTAGTTTTTGAAATACCTTGTGATTAAAATATGTCTTGAAAATTCTGTGGGAGAAAATATTATCAGCATGAATGGTTTGGAACATTTTGATAATGTTTTGAATACATAAGAGTTGTCGTTGTTGATGTATCCAAAAACATTAAAACTTTGTTTTTTGAAAAACTCCCCCTCAAAAATAGGACCAATTGAGAAATTGTTGTCTTTTGAAAACATTGTGAGGGATGGAGTGTTGAACACACAATTTTGAAAGATTATGAATTGTCATGGAGAAATTCTTGAAAAATCATGTTCAACGTTTTGAAAAACCATATGTTAGAGGACTTCTCTTCTAACGGTAAGGGTAAGCGCACTGAAACGTACACTATCCTTTTTCTTGAGCTAAAAACATTGAATGTCTTGTAAGAACAGCTCAAGACCGAGAAACGTTAATTTTCTCGTTGTGAGGATAAGTTATAAACCTTCCTTTATATGAAGTCCGGGTTATGTACTGATATTTGCACATAAGCCATTTAGAAAATTAGAAATGACATGTTTTGAAACTATTTGCAACTCTCGCTCGAACTTCATTTACACACCCGTGTCAATGTTAATCGACATTTCTAAGCACGTAAATGTTATCGATTCTAAGAGACATGTCGAGAAGAATCTTTTTGGAAATTTTCTGTTTTTCTGATTTTGTATTTTCTTTTTGAAGTTTTATATTTTTGTATTTTGCTTTTCTCAAAAATATTTACATGGTGATGTTTGATGATGATATCAAGCAGTCTCATTTGTCAGAACCTCCAAATCCCGGAGTCAAACATCTCATACCAATCCTTCTGACAAGATACTTAAACCGATCCGTCTGGAGGCTTTCGTAAACATGACACTATTAGGTATTCAGTTCTGACAAAATATAATTCAATTATACCATTTCAACCTGTTCCTATGAATATAACCGAGTTGGATGTGCTTTGTTCGCGAATGCTGTACGGGGTTGCATGATATTGCTATGGCTGACTGAGAGTCGCAATACAACGGTATTTTGTTGTAGTTGAAGCATAATCTGAAAGCAGTATACCTCATCCCATTGACTTGACACAACTTGCAGAAACGCCACGTACACTGCCTCTGCTGAAGACAATTGCAAGTGCAGTACTGTTTCCATTGACTCCAATTACTAGCTTATCACCAGGAACTAGTATCCCTCCAGAATTCTTTTCCGAGTATCAATGCATCCGGCATGATCAGCGTCTGAAAATGCTGTTAGTTCAAAGCCAGAATCCTTTGGATACCAAAGTCTCATGTTAATGGTACCCTTTAGGTATAAAGATTCTTTTTAACCTCCTGGTGCTTTGTGTTGGTCCGATCTTGATAATGTTCAACAATAGCATACTGCTTGCATAAGTCTGGTCTACTGCTGTCAAGTACATGAGTGACCCGATTTACTATAGGTAATCAGATTGGTCTACGGGTTCTCCACTCAAATCTACATCTAGTTTGGGTTTAGTAGCCAATGGTGTACCAATGGAGTGACAATTGTCCATATTATGCTTTTTCAGAATTTCTAAAGCGTACTTGGCCTGATTGATAAAAATACCTTTTGGGGACTGGTGGATCTGTAGTCCTAAAAAGATTTCAACTCTCCCATAAGGACATTTCAAATCTACTGTGCATTAACTTTTCAAATCTTTTTGAATATTTAGGGTTTGTAGACCCAAAAATTATGTCATCAACGTAAATCTGCACAAGTAGAATATCCTCCCCGTATTTTATCTTGAATAAAGTTGGTCAAATGTACCTTTAAGTAAAGACTTAGGACATCAAGAAGTTGGAAAGTTCCATATACCAGCTCTTGGAGCTTGTTTTAATCCCAAACAAAAGCTTCCTCAGAAGGTAACTTTTTCTAGATGATCTGGATCAACGAACCTTCTGGCTGAGCAACAAAAACCTCCTCCTGTCAGTGACCATTAAGAAATGCCGTTTTCACTTCCATAGATGATAGATTGGAAAAAAAAAGGAAACCCCCCCTTGTGTTTCTGCGTAGGCAACGAAAATCCGAACTGCTTCCAAGCGAGCAACTGGTGCAAATGATTCTTCGAAATCAATACCCTCTTCCTGAGCATAACCTTTAGCTACAAGTCGTGCTTTGTTGCGAATTACAGTCTGATCTTCATCCTTTTTGTTCTTCCATAACCACTTTAGCTTTATAATCATCTTGCCAAATGGTTTGTCGACAAGTTCCCAGACTTTTAGTCTGTCGAACTGATGAAGTTCATCCTGCATTGCTTCGATCCATGCAGAAGTTCATCCATTGTCTCTTAATGTTCTTCGTTCAACAATATCACCGTGAGCGCGAACATGACACATATCATATCTGTGGCAGCTTGTCGTCTTGATTGAACTAGGCATGTGTTGGATTCCACGAACTTGTTCTAATGGATGATCTCTGGTCCATCGGTAATCATGACTTTGTGGTTGAAATGAATGCACATCGGTATTATCAATGTTGTGTGAGGAAGACTCACCAATTTCTTATACCCGTGTACAAAAAGGATTGATAAATTCAGCTTCTTGAAATGATGCATTCGGTGCTTGATCATTGTTGTTGTCCTCAGCATGACCGTGTGCTGGATTGTAATATTCTTCAAGTAAAGGACTGAAGAGAAATTCCAACCCTTGTTGTGACGAATTTGTCTTTTCTGCTGTAGGAACAACATTTTGTCTTGGGGGCACGGGGTCAGAGTTGTCATAATCTGATGCCTTTTGTCCTTGAGGAACGAGGCCTGAAGAGACATTTTCAATAGACATCTCTTGTCGTTGTGGTGCGAGGTCTGAACTGTTGTGATCAGACATCATTTCTTTGATTTCATCAAACTTGATATGAATGGACTCAACTATTAAGCGTGTTCTCTTGTTGTAAACACGATATCCCTTCGACTGAGTAGAATATCCCACCATGACACATGGATCCCCTTTTTCTTTCATCTTATCCAAATTTTCCCCATCTCTAGTTATGTAACAAATGCAACCAAAGATGTGAAGATGTTTTATTGAAGGTTTCCTGTCATTAATGATGTGATACGCCGTCTTTCCATGAGTCGATATGATGATTGATCTGTTCTGAGTATAGCATGCGGTTGCAACTGCTTCAGCCAAAAATAATAATGGAAGCTTAGAAGCTGAGAGCATTGTTCGAGCAGCCTCAACAAGAGTGCGGTTTCGTCTTTCGACAACGTCATTCTGTTCAAGTGTTCGAGGAGTAGAAGTCTGAAGTTCAATGCCTTCTTCTTTGAAAAAAGCATGGAGTGTCTTGTTCAAGAACTCTGTGCCTATGTCAGTACAGATACTAATAACTTAAGCTTGAAGATTGTGTTGAATCATCGTGAGAAAGTCTTTGAGAACTTCTGGTGTTTCATCCTTGGATCGTAGAAAAAGTGTCCAAGTGTATCTTGAACAGTCATCAACAATCACCACAATATATTTCTTCCTATTTATGCTTGCAACCCACATTGGACCACATAAGTCCATGTGAAGCAAATTCAGCCTTCCTTTGGAACTTGGAAAAGCTTTTGACTTAAATGAGCTTCTTTTTGCTTTACTCATTTCACAAGACGAACAAAGTTGATCCTTGACATATTTCAACTTAGGTAAGCCTGTCGCAATATCTTTCTTTGAGAGTAAGGTGATGTAATCGAAGTTAAGATGAGAAAGTCTTCGATGCCATAACCATGCTTGAGTTGGTGAAGCTTTAGCCATGAAACAGATTGGAGTTGATGAAGTTGTTTCTTGAAGAGATATTGTGTAGAGATTGGATCCACGATTACCAGTTAGTAAATGTAATCGTTTCCCTGGATGATCTCTCACAAAACAAGTAGATTTCCTGCAAAGCAACCTCCAAATCCGCACAAAGAATTGACCAACCAAGAAACTGTGATTTGGCCTTCGACGTAATAAACCCGTTTAATGTGACATTTCCTTGTTTCAGATCCATAACCTAGAATTAGAACAATTGTTCATTTCCAAATTGAAAAAGTCACACCAGAAATTTCTCACAAATTAACAACAACTTGAGATTTCCAGTCATGTGCTTTGTGCATCAGAATCAATAATGAATAGGATGATTTGTACAATCTGCAAGAGAATTAGAGGACGATGGAACATTGGACAATTGGTCCCTAAGGATTTGATATCTTCAAGGACATTTGTTTTTAATCCTTGAGACCAATGTCTATAGTGGGACTAATACTTGTTGATACATCCTCTTTCCTGATTTTAGGCATCCATATCTTTTTGGTCTTATGTGGCTTTTGTGTCCATTTATATCCTGATGGACATTTCTTAGCTATCCACCATTTCCATTCCTGATTTGTATTCTCATACAACTCCTTATAGTAACTCTGGAGTCTGATATAGTGGTTTCTGATGCAACTATTTTCTTATCGGGGTGTTACAACTGTTTTGTTCATTTTTCTTTTGAGGTTTACTAGCACTAATAGGCACTTCCATTAGGTTCTTAGTTCTTGCGTTCAAGTCATTCAAGTATCTAGAAACACAAGATCATGATTAGAATAAACATTACTTTTCCACTTTTAGAAACAAAGCGCATTCACATTCGAAGTTCTGGAATTTGAATTGTCTTGGAATTTGAATTGTCATTACACGCAGTTACAAACTTTGTTTTCTTAGAAATACTAGAAATCCTATGATGGTCTTCTACTTCCTTATTTTTAAACTTCGCTTGACTATTATTTGGCCAGGACATTATCTTCTTATACTTGATAGCACTTAAGCTGTTGTCTGTAAACACTAGTATGTGATTTACTCCTAAAGATTTGACACGTGAGGATTAGTATTCCTTTAGAATGAAGGCAACTGCGGGTTCTGTTTTGTGTTGTGGTAGTGGCAATTCTTACATTCATGGTTTAAGCACCATTTTTTTATTTTTTTTTTTCTTTATTTTTGAGTGTATTTCCGCTTGTTTTCTATTTTTTGAGGCAAATTCTGTTGAGTGACTTGTCTTAAGACTAAACCATCGGACACATTAGTTTTATAACGACTCTTCTCTGAAAACTTCGCATTTCAGGAGATTTTGAGAAAGGAGACGGTTTTCCTAAAACTGAGTGGTTTTGGATAATCCGTTGAGGCATGTGGTTGTCGAACAACAGATGGTTTATCAAACGAGTTTCCAAAGATTTCCTTTGCATTTCTCTATGGAGTTTTTTTTTTTCTTTTAACCTCCAACTGGGGACTATGTTCTTGTCTTGCATTTTGAGCTTTTAAAATCCTGTATTTCATGATATTGTTCCGTTCTTTTCGAAATACATTTTTTGATCCGTTTTCTTTGCTAACTGGAGTTGTTTTTTCATTGGTTCTTTACATTGTTGTTAAAGCTAGTTCAAGAGAAATCGGTGGTTTCAAGTTTAGCAAAACTCTTTAAAAGCTTATTATGAACTTCTTTGTTAACAGATTCAGTTTGTTTCGAAATCTTTTGTGCAAGACATTCACATTCTTTGACTTTATGAAGATACAAGCATTGTAATTCAGCATAAGCATTTAAATCAGACAGAGAATGCAAATATGAACATATAACATCTTTAGACACACACTCTTCGAGAAGTAGATCATATATGTTTGAAAAATCAATCTTTTCAGATTCAAGTTTGTTTCAACCTCTTTTTCAAGGGGATTTAAGTACTCATAATCTTCAGGCACTTTCCGTTTTAAGTTCAGTTCAAAACGAAAAATTTCACTTTGAGTTTTTATGGAAAGAGACATTAACTGAGGTTTTATCAAAAACTTCCATATCTTTAGCAGTGGCACCCGAAATTATACTTATGTTAAACATGCTTGTCATCAACTTTCTCTAAATTGATTGATGTTAAATGTCATGTCGTTAAAAATTGTCTATCTTTTACTAATGGATTTCGAAACGGGTAGAAGGCAACTTTTAGCAATGTTTGGTTCTGTTTAACAAATCGGTTTTCTCCACAATGTCTTCAAAACTTCTTTTGGCGTTCCAAGCTGATAAAGTTACTCCACGCTGAGGGTTGTTTGAAAATTTCATAAAGACTATTATGTCTTGTGTAATCATATGGTTTAACATAATCTTTATTCAATTTTGATCTACTCTCATTTGCAAGAGTCATGGTCTCTTCCCTATTGGGGGCAAATCTGTTTGCAAGATCAGAAGTATCATATAGGATCTCATACAAACAGGGCTTTTTAGATTGAGCTTTCTTGAGGTACCTTGGATTAGCAAAGGTTGGTCTACCATTATATGTCGAGCATTTGGGTGCGAACATATGAATGGTCTGATTTGATTGATTTCGAGTTTAATCATTTTACGCTTCAAAAACTTTAATTGTTTGTCCATCTCAATCATCTTGTCAATATTTCTTTTTCTTCCTTAACCCTTAAATCGAAATGATCCTTACTTTTCTCTTGAAGTTGAACTTCATATGTGTCTTGTTAAAAGACTCTTTTTTACTAACGCATCATGCTTCTAATTTAGAACTGAAATTTCATAGGCTTTTGTTTTTAAACCTTCTTTAATTTCAATGTCTTTAAGAGCTAATAGTCCTAGAGTATCATTTAACTTTGTTTGAAGTATGTCATAATCAATCGTCCGGTCATTAAAGGCTATGTACTTCTCAAGCTCATTTTGTTTGTTCTGAAGTGCAATAAGACAACATATCCGTCATTGTGCCTCCCAAAGCCCTACCAGTCTCATCAAGCTTAGTTATGCACTCCTTCAGTTCTTGAGCAACTCAATGAATGCTTTGCTTTCTTTAAATGCTTTAAAAATTGTTTTGTTTTCCTAGTATTCAAGAGTTAAATTTGTAATTATAATAGCAAGCGCAGCACGTCTTCACATTTCTGCAGTATTTTTTGGTCAACCTGATTATCATTATTACATATATTTGATGAATCAGGAGTGACATTGCTATCATCCTTCTCCAAAACATATGTGTCATTAATGGATTCAGGTTGCTCAGAAATGTCCGTCTTACATTTTGCAAAACACATTTTTTTCATCATGATTTGTACCTGTTCCAATGGTTGTTCGTTGATATGGATTCTTCTGGTAAGACCTCCTGAATCTTTGCCATGAAACTGTAATGTACTTCCAATTCCTGTTCATCAATCTCTTCATCTATGTCCGCTAGCCAATCAGCTTACTCAGCTTGCAGTGGAACACCGTGTTCAGCTTGTTTGCACATCATCATCTTTTCCTTGTGATATGAGTAGTCTTTAATATGCTTTGGCTTCCTACATTCCTTTGCATAGTGGCCAAATCCCTTGCAGTTAAAGCGTTGTATCCCATTCTGTTTGCACTACAAGACTAACTACAGTTTCCTTAGGTCCCAGTAACTGTTATTGTCTTTTGCTTCCCAAACTGCCCTGACTGACTGTTGTTGTTTACCTTGGTGTGGTATCTTCAGCGTCTTAGTTCCTGGAGTTTGAGAAGTTCGATGGTTGTTCGTTGGATAGGTTTGTAGTGCCTTTTGAAATAACTTTGCAAGGAGTGCCAAATTCTTTTGCATGTCTTATCCTCGGACATGTTCAGGATCACTGTCTTCTTCAGATACTGACTCAGATTGAGGTGTAACTGGTTTGGCGATCTCTTTGCCTTTGTGTCTGGTAGATGCACTAGGTCTTATAGAAGATGATGTTGCCTTAGATCTTTGAGGTTTTGGTGCTTGATAGTAATTATCTTAATATGGTTGAGCAGCCGCAAGAAGTACTAATGGATTTGCACTTTTGGCTATTCTCTCAGCACGGATATCATTAACTTCATTTTGATACTGCTTCAGACATGTCAAAAGTGTGTGATCATGGAGATGGTGTTCTATTTTCTTTTGATTGCCTGACAACACGCACAAATCTGACATTCTGGTTGAGTTGTTGACAGAAATTGGAACGTTCACTTGCATTGTCAGTAACTTGCATGTTGTTCCCTTGTCAATTCTTTATCAGTTTAAAAAAACCAGTGAGATGGAATCCATTGATTCTCAATCTAAGAGAAGTATACTCCCAAATTCCCCTAAACATATTGGTCTTTACATCTTGTACGTTCAATGATTCACCATGTTGTAGCCTTTCAATGGCTATCCACATCTCATTCGCTGTTTTACAAGCATCAACAGTGGAATAGAACTATCCTCCAATACCAGTTTTAAAAGCTAAGAAAATTGGCTTCTTTTTCAGACAGAAAGTGTTCTATTCGTTCTCTGGAGTCATGTTTCAATTACTGTTTTTCCTATTGTTGTATGTTGTTGTATTGAAGTTTACCTTCCGTTGCTCAGCAACAGCTTGAACTAGTACAGTAGATGGCACGTAGGGACCAGATAGTATGCTTTTTCTCAGTCCCTCACCATTTGGTTTCGTGTCAATGTACCGTAGAAAACGTGATCTCCATTGTGAATATCTTCCTGGTCCAAGCATGGTGCGATCTTTTGACCAGCTGCCTGATTATGTTGCTGCATTTGAATATCTGTTGAGGTGTAGTGACTGGAGTTGACATGATGAAGATTGTTTATGATTTTTGATGTGTGAAAGTTGTTGGATCTTAAGTGGTTGTGATGTGATTCTAGTTGTTGGTATTGTATGCCTATTCACGTTACGGGATTTTACAAGTCTATGATTAAATATCGATAAGTGTAATTAACGGGATTTTACAAAATTCAATAACAAAACCGTGAATGAATAATCGATTGATAGTTAATGTGTGTTTGTTGATTGTTTAGTCCTTTTATTCTTTGTTTGTTGTTTGATTTGATGATTTTATTATGTTTTAGACAATGATTAAGGATTCCTAAATTCGGTTCAAATACCACCTGAAGATCCTTAGGCAAAACGCAGTCAATATTTGAGGCAAAACCGCAATGAGCAAACACACCTGAGAGAAACGCAATGAGCAAAACGAAACCTTGAGGCAAAATGCAAGATCTTCTAGGCAAAAACGCAGAATTGTTGCGATTTGGGCAGCATAACGTTGGATTTACTTTGATAAAGGGTCTTCAGTAGGCAAAACGCAATGAGAGCAAAACGCAATGAGAGCAAAACACAATGACAAAACGCAATGACCAAACAAAACGCAATAACCAAAACGCAGAGGTAAAACGCAATCAAGAACACCCCTTCAGTTAGTCAAAATGCAGCCAAGACAAAATCATCAAACTTTCTTGAAAGCTACAAAATGATGTTAAAACCACCTAGTAATGATGCAAGGGATAGATCTAAGCTCGAAAGTACAAATCTTTAACACCTTTAACTATAAACAAAGATCAAACTTTGATTTTTCTTGCTATTTTTTCGAACCAAAAAACATAAACAAACCAACCTACGAATTCGATCTTGTTTAGCCACAAGAATCATACACAAATCCACTATAGCTCTGATGCCAATTGTAGGATCCCGATTAACACTTTCACTTCATATACCATACGAATCTAGATCAAGAAAAGAGAGAGTGGGAAGATTTCTAGAGAGAGAAACAAGAGAGAGGTTAGAGAGAAAAGAGAAAATGAGATCAAAGGGAGCGTATAACAACCTGAAGGCCTAAAAGCTTCATTGTGCAGCTACTAAATACAAGGGTTCTTACTACTGGAGAATATCTAGTGTAGTATAGAGAGTAAGCTCTAATAATTTGCTGTTGTAAAGTTTTCTTTCAAAAATGTTTTTAGCTTTATGTTAGCTTAATGTACATTTTACTTTTTGTATTGTTATCAACTTGTTCATATAAGAATTCAAGTTTACTTTTACTTTTCTCAAGCTCACTTTCATATAAAACTTACATACTTAATAAGCTGCTACTGTTTCAAAAGCTATTCATAAGCTCTTTTTAGTATCTTTGAGTCTCTAAGCTCAAATTGAGCTCTTAATAACGCCGATAATCATATTTAAACTCTTAAATCAGATAAACTTAGATTTGCTAAATGTTTTGAGCCTTTTGGGATGATAAGATTTAACAATGGGAAGGAGTTATAGGACCTTTACTTGTTAGCATGGTGATAAGCTAGAGCTTGTAGACAGCTCTTTGAGCTTATTTAGCACTTTGTTTACGCTAAGGTGTAGATCCCGATTAACCACTTCCACGTCATATACAAAACCACGAATCGGATCAAGAAGAGAGAAGAGTGATGATTTCTAGGAGAGATTGAAGGCTATAAATACAAGCTCACTCCTCACACACATTATCCCTTTTTCTGCATTTTTTTAGGTTTAAGTAGCTTATGTAATTTTTGGTTTAAAATGTATTTTCCTTTTTAAGCTCTTGTAATTTCAATTTTCAAGTCTTGTAATCTGTTTTGAGTATTAATAGAATTAAAATTTCAGTTTTCACAATCTGTTTTTACTTTAAAGCTTTTATATAACTCAAATGTTTTTAGTTACTGTTACATAAGCTCTAATAAGCTCATCATAAGCTCTCTGAGTCTATAAGCTCAGATTGAGCTCAAATAAGCAATCTAATTTACTCAAACCCTTAAAACTAGCCTAATACTTTTGCTAAATGGAAATAAGCTATTTGGATGATAAGCTTACAATGGAAGAGCTTATAGGACTTTACTAGCTTATCCTTGTGATAAGCTAGAGCTTGTAGACAGCTCTTTGAGCTTATTTAGCCTTTGTTTAGCTAAGGCCTTTGTAAGTCTTCTTTTATCTTCATTGTCTTTAATTTTCTAGATTGAATTTGCTTATTATGCATATCTACTTGCTTATTTGTGCTTATAATTGATTTTTATATCTTATTAGTTATGTTTGATAATCTGTTTTTGATTTCTATAGCTTAGATCTTAGTTTTTCATAATTTGTCTAAAAAATCTATAAAAATCCAAAAACAAGTAACATAGTTGGTAGCTTAATGAATCTGGCTTATTTGATTGTTGTTAAATGTTCATAAGGTCTGTCATAAGCTGTTTGATATCTGGTAGATAAGTATTGTTCATTGATTTAAAATTTTCAAGGCTTAAATATGATTTTTGAAAAAATAAAGGGGTGTTTGGCACAAGTGTAAAATGGGTCAGTTTGGTTTCAAGTATGGGTTAAGGTCATTGGTACTTATTTCATAAGCTGAGTTTAGCAATTTTAGTCAAGTAAGTTTTGATTTTAAGGTTTATATTTCAAGTATTAAGATTATAGGATTGATATATTGAGGCTGTGGTCATGAGCTCTAAGTTCTTAGGCTTTAATAGCTTGATTCTCTTCTAAGCTGCTTTTGTTGCTATAAATGATATTTTCCTAGTGTGTTAATGGCATTGGAAACATAGCTTAAGGACTGCACCATTTAAAATTGAGTATTGGATCTAGTACCTGCCAACTGCATCAGCAGTTTTATATAGCAAACAGCCTTTTTCTAGCTTAATTTTCAATAGGTAAAAAATGTTTTTAGCTTTTGGAATTTTGTGCACAAGTAGATTATAGGCTAAAGTAGATAGGTTAGGGCTTATTTTTGTTTAAAAATCTTATTTAGTTATCTGTTTTAAAGCCTGCATTTTAGTTCCTATCTTTTCATAAAAACCAAAAATAGAGTATTTTGCATAAACAGTTTTTTCAATTAGATTTTTCTCAGCTTAAATGAAGTTCAAAATACTTTTTGAGAACTGTTTTAAGTAGTCTTTAGGATAGGCTCTAAGTAGGTATAAGCTGTTTTGCTTAAAGTTCTTGTTAGTTAGCTTAATTTTAAGCTCAAAGTCTGCCTAGGGTCTGTTTGGTTTGTAGTTTTCATATAAAAGCTTATTTGGAATTTCAGCTTATGGATTATATCTTTGTGCTTATTTCTGTCATAAGTAGCTTATTAGGGTAGACTTAAATAGTTAGTAGCTTATTGATCTTAGTTTTCAGCTTATTTCATTTTATTAAGTTCTTAAATTTTCTAAAAAAAACCAAAAATATAGTTAAGTAGTTCTGTCATGTTTTCAGCTGTTTTACAGCTTATCTAGGGCTTTTCAAAAATAATTTCTTTTAGTAAAAGTGCTTATTTTTAGCTTGTCTACAACTTTGTTTTTATAAGTTTTCAAAAAAAAGGGAAGATGGAAATCGGGGGTGAGCAAGGCTCGAACCCCCGACCTCAACATCCTCAACCTTTATAGCAACACAACACCACACACCACTAGCAACGTGCCCTGAGGTCTTTTTCGTTATAGCTTTACAAAATTTAATATTTGTATACGTTTTACCCTTTTAGCTTAATAAGCTGTTTAAGCTTATTTCGTAGCTTATTCGATAAGCTGTGTAGCCAAGCTTATTTTTCCTAGGTTCTTATTAGCTCAAGCTATTTTCTATAATTTTTTCAGAATTTTTATAATTTTAGTATTTTTAAACATTTATTTTTGTTAAAAACTTTAAAAATTCATAAAAAATAGAAAAATAATCAAAAAAAATATAATTCTTTGTTAGAAAATTTTCTTTTAACATAAAGTTTCTAGGAAAAATAGTTTTGTTTTCGCATGGTGTAATTTGCAAAATTTCAATTTTTAAAGAACGGGTTTCGTTTCCGTTCAAGTTTTTCGTGTTTTTAAGCTCATTTCAATTCCGTTTTTGTTCTAGTTTTCTTTAAACTTACTTTTTAGTCAATTAGAGTCTATTTAAAAAGAAATTTTCATTTTAGGTTTGATTTTGGAAATTTAGGGTTTTTAATTACCATTTAGGGTTCCCGTTTTGCGGTTTTAGTTAAAGTTTAATTTCCCGTTTTTAAAGTTAGGTTTAATTGTCCTTTAATTTGCCCTCTTTTAGGATTTTAGGAAGCAAATCATATTTGAACCAATTCAAATCATTGTCCGAACAACAAACGTGGTCTTAATTTCATAAATCGTTGGGGAAATACGACCCGAGAATCATACTTCCCGGTTAATATACGTATTATTATATATTATCGTGTGATTTTTTCTAATTACCTTTGTCCTCAAGGGTAGTTTGAGAATTTCATATTATTATTTTATATTTTATTAATACGTGTATAGAATTGCTACGATCAGCTTTCTTATTTTTACCCATTTTAAATTTGAGAGAAGGTGTTGTATAAATACCAAACTTGAAATGGCTTATGACATATTTCATGTGTTAGTTTTTGGTTTATAAAGTGTAGGGGCCAATTGGAGCAAGTTATGAAAGTGTCTATCAAAGGAATTGAAGTTTGGTCTCGATTTGTCGAAGTCGTTAAGTTTAGGGGCTTTTATGGAATATGCTAATATATATACTCTTAACCGGAGCTATGGTTTCATAACCCTCGGTTTGTCTTTTATATTTTCACCTACTTTCTCAATCGTTTCATTCTTGTGATAGTGTTTTTTTAAAGGCTATATATTATAAACAAAGAAACCCAAAAAACAAGAATACAAAAACTGAGCTATACAAAGAAACCAAGAGGCCAAAACGCCACAAACCTTAAACTAAAACAAACCAGAACTACAAAAAAAATTATGAAAAAATATCAAACGGCTTGGCGACCCAACATCTCCAATCCACCTTCACATTCGATTTAAGACGAGCTGACATCCAAAGCTTGGTCATGCGATGAATACTTGGGAAGATGTCTTCATTCTTGATTTTGATAATGTCATCTCCAACCGCGTGAATCAACCGGTTCCGCCAATTCCAGATAGCCCATAAAGTTATTTGAAAACCCCCATTAATAGCTTTAGCAATCCTATGACAGCCATGAACATTATGGTTTCCTAAAGCAACCTCGGATATAGAAAATGGAGGAAAAAAATCGGGAGAGGAAGGTTTCACCAACTCCAAATCTTTCTCCAGACCAAACTCACGTTATGACATTTAACCAAAACATGCACCATATCTTCAATCTCTGAGTTACAAAAAGGACACATAGAGGAAGGAAGGCTCATACCACGAGCGATAAGATTGGATCGGGTTGCAAGGCAAATAAGAGAGGCTCTCCAAACCAAGACATTAACTTTTCTAGGAATCCAATTATTCCACTTATGATGAAAGCCAAAGCTATGAACACCAATCAGGTTGTTTTCCAAAACCTTTGATAAAACTTTTACCTTAAAGGACCCAAAATCATCATAAGACCAGCACCATCTGTCACAACCATTGGAGGAGAAGACCGTGTTGTTCAAAAGAGAAGAAAGAGCAGACAAGTCATCTAAAGCGCGACCTCTAGGAGGAATGCGCCAAGACCAGTTACCAACCCTAGTCTCATTGACCATATGCGTGTGATCTCTGAATTTACAATATTTATCAACATCGAGAGCGTAGAGCCTAGGGAATTTAACTTTTAGAACCGACCCATCACCACACCAAGGTTCGTGCCAAAAGGAGGTGTTAGCCCCATCCGCGATCTTACGTACAAACGAGGTTTTGAAGCCCACGTCCACTACTTCAATACTCTTGATAGCTTTGATAATATCCATCCATACCCCACTATTAATGTACAAGTAGCTAGACGATCCAAAACCACCATCTAACCCATAAAACTCTTTAATAACAATACGCCATAAAGAGTGCTCCTCATTAAGAAATCGCCACTTCCATTTTCCAAGAAGACTAAGGTTTTTGGACCGAAGACATCCGACACCTAAACCACCATTCTTTGGATCAAGGAGAATAGAATTCCATTTCACCCAATTAATACCTCTCACGTTCTCTTTGAAACCCTAAAAAAATTTGCATCTAATAGACTCCAGAGCCTTAATAACTTTCATGGGGGCTTTAACATGGATAGAAAGTATATAGGAAGGCTACCGAGAACAGATTTAATCAAGGTGAGTATCCCTCCCACAGAAAGGGACTTAGCTTTCCAAGATGAGAGGGGGTCCTGGAAACGATCAATAATCCCTTGCCAACCATTACAACGGTGCATATTACCACCAACAGGAAGGCCGAGGTAAAGAAAAGGGAGGGCGCTATGGGCACAACTAAGCGATGAGGCGATAGAGATCACCTTGTTAAAAGGGACCCCAACCCCAAACAACCTACTTTTATCCAAATTAACTTTAAGCCCCGACCCAAGCTCAAGACAACAAAGAATATTGATAAGGTTAGAGGTGTTTCGGCTACTCCATTCACCAAAAAAGGGCGTCATCTGCAAATTGCAAAAGTGAGATGTTATTCTGGCTATTCGCAAGACACACACCTTTGAAAATGCCTCTATCACAAGCTCTGAGAATGGTGACTTGAAGAGCTTCTGCAACAAGGAGGAAGAGGAAAGGAGACAAAGGGTCTCCTTGCCTAAGCCCGCATTCCATAAAAAATTCCTTGGAAGGAGAGCCTTTGATGAGAACCAAGATAGAGGCCGATGAAAGACACAAGGCAATGCAATTCCTCCATTTGAGACCAAATCCCATTTGTCTCATAACGTCAAGAAGAAAGTTCCAATTAACACTATCGAAAGCTTTCTCAAAGTCCACTTTAAAAAGTAACATGCGTTGGTCTTCTAACGTCTCCATACGAATAGTTTCATTAGCAATAAGACAACCATCCAGGATTTGCCTACCTTTAATGAACGCCGACTGGTTTGGGCCAATAATGGAGTCTATAACTTTCGCAAGTCGAGAGGCAAGGATCTTCGAGATCACTTTGTACACACATCCAATGAGGATAATAGGTCTAAAATCCGAGAATCCAATCGGATCGAATTTTTTAGGAATCAACACAGTGAATGAAGGGTTGTATCTTTTTTTTAGAGTCCCAGTTGCTTCAAAGTGACTAATGCACTTTTAGAAATAGATTTTGACCACATCCCAAAAGGATTTAATGAAGTTGAAATTAAACCCATCAGGCCCAGGGGCCTTTGAGCCTGCACAATCCCAAACAGCAACCTTAAAACCTCTAAAAGAAAATCCAAATTCCCAAAAAGAGTGCATCAACAATCAGAGTTTGCAAACAAGATTTGATACTTAAAGAGGGGCGGTTCACAATCAATCAGCTCCTTGAATCTTAGAAAGAAAAGTGGACTAATGCCGCCAGTTTAATGTTGCTGTTGAGACGTTGACCCAAATAATCCCATTTTATAATTGATGACCCTTAAAAGTGCCATTAGGCAAATGTGACTAAGAATGGAATGAAAAAAGCGTGAGTCCTCGTCCCCTTCAACCGCCCATCTTATCCTGCATTTTTGTTTCAAATCTTCATTGCGAAGCTGGTCAAGTTGAAGCAAGTCCATAACCCACTCCTCCCTTTTTGAGATATCGTGTTGATTGATACCCCCATCTTATGCTTTTTCATCCCAATCCAAAAGGTTTTTGTGGATCTCATCCCTACGCCTATTTTCAGAACTTACTCGATCAACAGCCCACTTCTTGATATCCAATCGAGTCGATCGAAGTTTGTTTTTCAAAAGGATACCAGGAGGGGTAGGGGCGAATGGGGCAGCCCAAGAAGATGATACCAGGTCACAAAATTCAGCCACATTCAACCATTTATCACATACCTTAAATGGCTTCGGCCCAAAGTTAAGAGAACCTACCTTTAATAAAATCGGACAATGATGATACGTATGTCTGTGGGGTAGTTGTATTGTGCTGGTAGAAAATGTGAAAGTGTTTTTGATTTCTTAGTTCAATCTCTTTAATTATTTGAACAACTTATTTGTTACGATCTTATTTGTATCGGGGTTAATCTTTTTATTTGATCATGTTATCTTGTAATTTTGAGAGGCTTTGTAGTGGGGTAAATAACATTTGTTTTTAGGGACAATCTTTTATGTTGTATGTTTGGTTGAAGCTAATTTAAAGCAATCTTCTGTTAAATATTATGAAATTAATAATAAAAGGAGTTTGGTTGAGTTCATTATTACGTTTAGTCTCTCATTTTACAATTTTAAATATATACATTCATTAGGATACTATTGAATATTTTATTATATTCCAACCCGTGAACCACCAGGTTACCCGCCCCAAGCATTAAATGCAACTCGTCCAATAATTAAATGCAACCCGATTATAGTGCTTGCTTATTCATAATCCACTAACACACTAATCTGCCACAAACACACCTCTCTATCTCTCTTGATTTATCTCTAAAACCGATCAAAAAATTGGTTTCACTCTCTATCTCTGACTGCATGTTGGGTTATGTGACTTTACCATGGTGGTTACGTTCAGTTCTTGTGGGTGATTATACTATGTGTTGATTCGTTCTATGGTTGGGTTCTTGATTGATTGTATGGTTTGGTTCCTGACATTGAGAATCGTGTACGAACATAAAAAAGGTATAAATTGTTTATATAAAAGTTAAAAAAACAAAAAAAAATTGATTAAGGTTTTCTTTTAATTTTGGGGTTTTTGGAATTAGGGGTTGGTTATAATTTTTGGGTATTTTTGGAATTATAGGTCGGTTTCGTTGGAATTAGGGTTGGGTTGTGATACATTTGTATTGAAATTGGGTGTTTGGAAGTAGGGGTTGGCTATAATTTGTGGCTTTTGTCGGAATTAGAGGTCACACATTTGTTACTGAATGTTTGGCATGTGTTTGGGTTGTGTTGTACTATTGCTTTCGTGGTTTGTGTGTTTTCGGATGATGATGGAGGAAAGCGACCCGTATCTTGGCGGGGCATCACGAAGCCGTGTTTGCAGCCATGGCGGGTAACATACCCTTTTATCCGATTCCCAACTCGCAAGGCTGAACTAAACGAAACATGTTGTTACAGTAATTTGTGTCTTACTAAATGGTGTTTTGTACAATATTATAAGGGTGAAAGTGACCCGTATCTTGATGGGGCATCACAAATTCATGTTTGCAGCCATGGCGGGTCAGATACCCTTAAATCTAAACTCAACGGTTTCTTCAGGCTTATACACAATCATATTTGCATTTTTGACAACGGAAAAACACTATAGATATTGTACATATTACTATTCAAATAGACACAAATTAAAGGATAAAAGATGCTGAAACATAGTAGGTACTTATGAGGTGTCATAGCTTTAGATGCTCTCTAGGTGCAGCTGTTGTAGTTGTACTGACAGCGTCTTCGTTCTATGCCAAAAGATTATTTATGAATTGGTTCCAACAAGCAATCCCAAACGCCCTTATATTAGCTTTCAGCAGCAACTGGTATTAAATCATATGGCCAAATGTGATGATCTATCCTTACTCATTTGAGTCTTCAAGGGGTGTTTAGGATTGCTTATTAATCTGCTTTATATATTAATATTCTGCTTACTTGAGGGTGAAAAAAGGTGTTCGGGCGTTGCGGGTATTCCCTCTTTGTTCTAATACACTCAAAGGGTTGGCTATAATATGTGTGTTTTGTTAGAATTAAGGGTTGGTAAAGCAACCCGTATCTTGGCGGGGCATCACGGGTTCATGTTTGCAGCCATGACGGGTCGGATACCCCTTTATCCGGTTCAGAGTCGCATATATGAGGTAAACAGTTTCTATAACACCCCGTGTTTTCATGACATTTTACGACTTCCATTATAGACTCGATATATTTTTACTATTTCGCGTCTCAATTCATGTAAACCACGTAGTTAAATCACGTAAGCTAAGAATCAATGATTATCATAAACGGGCATCATTTATGTAAATGTTGACGTTCAATAAATGTTATAACATTATTAGAAGAATAATTTATAATATTTCAAGTTCTATTTTTATATTTTACGTGAAAGCGTATTCGGTTCGCGGTTTTAATATTCGTCCATGCATGCATGTACCGTAAGGGAACCCATTCATATCTCAACAAATACCCACCAAAATGCCCGATACCTAAAGTTTGCAAACTACACTCACCCATGTGCATATATATACACGAATTCAACTAAGAAATATATACCACTTCTAAATTAAATCAAATATCCTAACAACTATCCACTCACTAATAAACTACTATATGTGTAGACCCATGGATATTACCTTTTACTTCCACCAATTCAAAACCAATTCTTGCCCCATGCATGGTTGACTTCGACAGTGAACAAAGAAAGGAAAGAACAAAAGGTAAACCAACTTTGCATGCCTAATATATAATCACATCAACCTCTACAAGATTAAAACAACAATTAACCTTTAAACCAAGAGATTTATCTTCAAGTATTTACCGATGGGTTTCTAGAAAAATTTTTGTCCTCGCCATGTGTGATGAGGGTCACGACTCAAATCAAGGGACTAAGGAAACATGCTTAAGCTTATTTTACATCAAGTCTTCCACTAACATCCATTTAACAAATGTATCCTTTACGCAATGGATTAAGACCCTAGAGGTTTAACCTCACCTTTGTCCCCAAGGCATGCCATAATCGGCTGAAACATAGGACCAAAAGAAACCACCAATTGCATGCTTAGAAGTCATTTCAAATCAACCTTACACAAAGTACACTAGCCTTGCATCCACCATACTTACTTTATGACCTAAACCATTATTAAACTAATAAAACCATCCCTTAAATCTTTCATATTTGGTTAAGGATGCAAAGAAACATCAAAACCATTTAGCAAATGGATAAGAGTGGCCTCCAAGTGTTGCAAGAGCTATATAATTGTTCCATGAGTTCACTAGTTCACATATATCTCTCTTAAGTAAACACACTTAACAAAAACAATCGTCCTTTGGTCTCTCTTTTGTTATACGGGTCAGCCACACACAACGACAACACCACAATACATTAAGCATCTAAGTAACACACAAGTAATCCTAGTCCATTACTAAGCTACTCCAAGGTCCATTGAAAGATCGGTCAAGCATTTACAAGTTTTTCAAGGGTTCATGCAAGCTAGGGTTTTCATTTGGAATTAGAGTTTTTCAAGCAAAGTTTTGAACTAAGGGTTGTGATCCAAAAGGGTGATCTTTATTTTTCTAGCTTCCATCATTCACATCTTCAAGGTCTATACATTACACCCTAATCTAGTCTCTTTTCAATCATTTCATTCATGCATTTATATAATTGTGTAATTTTAATCATCACTCTAGGAAAACATTTATGAATTATAAATATTACCTAAACCCTTGTTCATGTTTGAAATATATTTTAATATAATCATCAAGATGCTAAAAATATATTAGTATGTTAAAAATAAGGATTTACAAGCAATGGATAAATATTATGATTATTTATCAAGTTATGGATATTTAGTTAAATATAAGGTTTATGTGATTAATTTAATGTTTAAAAACATTTTAAGAGACTTTATGAACGTGATATGCCTAATCAATATGTAGAGACTAAAGTTATTTATGTGTAAGATATGAATTATGTAATTAAAGTCTTGGGGATAAATTAATTTAAATTTAAACATGATTAAAAACCAAGATATTAATTACTTATATAAGAGTTTTCAAACCCACTATTTTATAATTACGACATAAACTATTGATTTCACATGTTTTTATAAAATAACATGTGATGAGGAATCCTAAGCATATAAAGAACTTGCAAAACCGTAAACAACGAAGGGAGTTAGATTTTTGCCAGAATAAACATATGTAAAAGTATTTTTATAAAAAAAGTTATAAAAATATACAAATTTGAATCTGATTTTTTATTTATTTTATATTTTTTTTTGTAAAGTTTAGATTTTTATAAGGATTTTAAAAAGGTGAGAAACTTGAAAAACCCATGATAATGAATTTGGTTTATACTTTTTTCATGTTTACTTAATATAATAACCAAAAGTAACTTTATAAAAGTGATTTTATAAAAACCATTATTTTTACAATTTTCTACAGTAGACATGGATCTTATTAAGTGATAGAAATTTCAATTATAAAAACATGGACATAAAGAACATTAAAAACGGAGCTAAAACGAATAAGATACGATAATACACTATGTAATAAATATACAATTATTATATAAGAAGTAGATTTTAATATAATTTCATAAAATAAATAAATGTTACTGATCCTTCAGGTAATATATATTTATAAAAATGATATTTTTATAAACGAATCGAATACGAAACAAGGGAAATAAATATCAAGCAAAACGAGCATAAAACGAAGGATATACGAAGACATTTAATTTATATACTTTTAAATATTAAAATACATTATTTTTACAAATATACAAAGCGTTATATTTTTTAAGTATAAAAACACATGAATATTCATATGAGGCAATTATTTCATTTATGAAATAAATAAAAAAACATTTTTTAAACAAACAAATTATAGTGTGATGATAACATTATAATATGATTATATTATGAAAATTAGTCAGGCATTCTATTTATAACGACATACATTAGTTTAGGTTGCATTCCCTGGACTACCAAGACGAGGTCCACTCTCATTTGCTATATCATAATTCTTCATTCACTAAGCGTGAAGTTTATAGTCTCCTTCTTATAATAACTTTTCAATCATTTATCAAATCCGGGGATTGAATCACATGTTTGTTTATTTACAAAATGAATGCACGTACATTTTAATTCAAATATTACAATTTTTTGCCTAATTAGTCTATAACACACTATGCCCATCATCATGACTGTTAAAATCCTAAATTGGTAGCGCGAATGATATGAATAGATTCTATTTAGGGAATTAACATCCTCGTTCGGGCAAAGTACACTGCTATTGAACCGTTGGATACCCAAAACGACGATATGTATAGATTCGACTCATAGATGTTACGTTGGAAACATCACATTGGGGCACCTCACCCATTTATATGTTATTTGATATACATACATTGTTTAGCGTTCATGTCATGAGCTTAGTGCATAACGTAATACCTTTTTGTGATATTGTATTCCCGTTTGTTTTATTACAGAAAATCTTTGCTATCATCCGCTTATTAATGAATTTATAAACCTATAAATTCACCGAACAGTAATGTTGACGGAGTTTAAAACATGTTTTCTCAGGTCAAATAAAAGTGCAGTCCATGGGTACATTGGATGATCGTCTTTTGAAGTCATATTGCTATAAAGATTTACGTGCATTACATTTTGGAATATTGTTATGTTGAGAAATCTTTACTTTTTTTTCAAGTTGAACAAGTTAAGCCTATGGGCTTTTGTAACAAACAATTTATGAAATCCAATGTATCAGTTTTTAACACCCTCTTTAGAGGGTCCGTTCTCATATCTTGTGCATTGATTCTAATGAAAGTAACGCTCTCGGATACATTAATCCGCTACGACCCTATTTGGGAGTGTTACAGTTTCTTTAACCTTATATACAATCTTTATGGGGCATGCGTTTGTGGCAGATGAGTGTGGTTGTGGCAGATGAATGTGTTATCAGTATATTAGTAGATTGCGAATAAGCAGGCACTATAAATAAGGTTGTGCATACAGACACAAATATATTACTCTTGAAAACCGCATCGGGTACACAAAAGAATTAGGCCGGCTGGCAACAAATTTGGTTATGGTATCCTTTGTTCGTGGATAACTAATTATTTCGGAGGCATATTCAGTGTGGTTTTTTATTTTCGGCATTGAGGCATATGGCTATTATCATACGCATATTAGTATGTGATGAATGAATTATTTTGTGTGGCTAATACACACCCGTCTTTTCGCTTGGCAGTTACACCGAGAGTGGGACTACGGCCATATCGGATGGTTGGTGCCGCCGTGTATACGTAAATCTGAGCCCGTGGTCGCTTAAAACAACGGGTTGACTTACTTTCGATATAAAACATACAAAACCCGAGCGCACCGAACCGTGTGCTTTGTGTACCATTCCTAAAACTAAAGATGGTGCATGATTTCAAATGAAATTAGTTCTTATTAGTTGACACCACTCATTATGTTCTTGCTATAATCGATCGATTCTACTTGCACATGTCTCCTGCCTAGATACTTGAATCTTTTCCATGTTATTGTCTATAAGGTTAGTTCTTTGAATTTGTTCACTCATTTGTTTAAAAAGTTGGTATGCAACAAATGTCATTAGAAACAAAGTTCATTTTCTTGGAAATAAAGATCTGACTAAATATCTATCTTTCTGTATAGGTATATACCGATGGAAGACCGTAGATTTCTAGGCATGGAAGAAAGGCAACCGTGAATGACTTTTATGGTTAGTCTTTTTATACCTCTTAGAGGTTTCCGTTGACTTATAATTCGGCTATTCATGATTTAGGTTGTGTTTTATCTCAAACATGTTGAACACGTCAAATAAACTTCTTTAGCAAGAAGGGGAACAATTCAAATAGGTCAAACTATTTTTTGTCACACATCATTTTATTTCAACGAAATTGTGTTTTCATTTTGTTATTTTAAGTAGAATTTAAAATTTGACAAAAAAAATATGCACGGGTCAAATCAACCTGCTCTTTATGTGTGTGTGATTGATATATCTTTTTTGCTTCATAATCTACAAGCTAAAGGCTTTGTACACTCAAGATATGTCAAAATATATGATCTTTAGCCTGGAAGTTCTTGAGGGACTAATGTTGCATATGTTTGGAAGTTGTGTATGCAGGATTATAAGTTTGGAGGTCTGTTTAGCATCTTGGAGAAGTTGAGGGACTGTTGTTGTCAATTCTGGAATCTTGGATGATTAGCTGGGCTATATAAAGACTTCTTATCCCTATTTAGGGTTTTTATCTTTCATTATTGTTTTGATATTGCTCTCGAAATTTTCTCTCAAGTTTGTATAAGTTCTGGTGATTGAGATCATCTTGATCTTTTGGGTTTCTGGGTTTGATTGTAATAGAACTATTGATAAATAATCAATAGGATTACACCAGTGTAGCTGTGGTAATCTTTTGGGCGTTTAATAAAGTTTTATTTGATCTTGGTTTGAATTGAGATTCAGGTAGTGTTTGTTGAAATCTTTGTAAATCTTTTCAGTGTGTGATAGTTATTTTGTCCCATAAATTGTCTCTATTTTATCTTATATAGGGGTATTTAATAATTGAGACAATGCATTATATCCGTAAATATTAACTTTTATCACATTGCAAATTCAGCATTACATAAAGGGATATTAATAAATACTTGTAATTGCAGCTCTGTGAGCCATGTAACTACTCCCTTCGTCTCAAATTAATTGTCCCCCGACAAAAAACACACAGTTTAAGAAAACGTAATTATTACTGCATTTTCTCTCTTACTTTTTTGCAGAATAACAGTTTTACCCTTATGAAATTAATTAAAGGTTTGAATAAAGTTTGTAATTTCTAGTATCATTACGGGCAATATTATAAACTTGCTACATTACTCACAACTATATTTGAAAGGGGACAATAATTTTAAAACAACACAAAATGGAAAGAGAGAATATTAATTTGGGACGGAGGGAGTAATAAGCATAAGCATAAAAAGCAACCCAAACAGATTCTCCACATAAGCGTTTTCGATCGTCAAAAAAATTGAATGCAACTCAGACATAATAAAAGCAACTAACATAAACAAACACTAATGAGATACCTTCTCATTTGCACGATTTTGACAACAATAGTGAACTATATATGGCGACGGTGTTCGAAAAAATATATGGCGATGGTGTTGTGTTGAACGAAGACG